>CAAKHC010013581.1:22263-46118 GCA_901007825.1 Macroramphosus scolopax
TCCCGACATGATAGCAACTGCTTCACCGACTCAACGACGAGCTCTCTGAACTGAAGCGCAAATCAAGGTAAGAAAAGGAAATATCATCCTCTCTGTACACACACACACACACACACACACACAGGTGACACGGCAAAGCGGTTTCACACATGCAGACATCTATTATGGATCATACGAATGACACAAGCAGACTGTCTAAAAATACAATTTTGCGGTCCTACACTCCACCGCGCTGTCTTTTTCTTCTCTCCTCTGGTGTATTCTGAGCGTCTGCTGATTTCCCAGAGGATATGTAAACAAATTCAATTATCCCGGCATTACCAGGACAGTATAGAGGAGTGACATAGCAGAAGGCCATCGCCATCTGCAAACAAAATCCTCAGAGAGGAGGAACTTAAACAGTGACATGTAGCTGCCATTTTATCAAAGGCCTTGACTGTATTTTAAATTACTGTTTAACTGCGGATTATGAAGACAATCTGAGAATAACGTACATTTTGAAGTTGTCAATATTTCTTGGCGACTCGGATCCTTTACAAGTTTCAAGCTAATCAATGATGTTCCATTTAATAGCTACACTGCTGTTGATGCTTTCATATCGTGCACAGCAAGACTCATTTGTGCATTTAAGTTTATTACGTCAGAGAATATTCATAGTTCACAAGTAGTCAAAGTGCTCAAATACATCAAGGTTATGTCTGAATGAAATGCACCTTTTCTCTCACTTTCAGTCTCTGTAATCTGTCTTTCTGTGAAAGGCTGATTCAGTGAAATGAAAACAAATGAAACATTTGCTTGGCCTAATGACGACCAATGGCAGTCGATTGGAAATAAAAAAAAAAGTCCATTCATTTGGGAATAAAAGATAAAAAGCTCATGCATACCTACAAAGCCTTAATAACAAGGTGAATAGCAAAAAAAGGTCCAATTGGAGTGAAATAAGAAAAAAGGTTTTGCGCTCTATCTCATCACCTGGACTCGCTGCATTCTAACATCATTTTGGGGCTTTACACATTCACCAGATAAACTCAGAAAGAACATTTGTCGAGTGTATAATATTTCTAAATTTGCGATAAAAGACTTTGACTGATTAAAACACTGGAAACGGTGCTAAATGTGCGGTTAAGTGATTGACATGGAACCGGAGAGCACGATTAAAACACGAGGATGCAAGGATGCAGGGTCGCAGGGTGAAACGGTCCTGCCAAGGTCTATAGGACGAACAAGGAGCTCACTGTCTCTCCTGCCTTCCTCCAAAAACACTGGCACATTATTCTGTTCTCGCCTCTCTACCTAACTATCTCCCTAAATACCAGATCAAACACCTTAACTCGGTGTTAATCCTCACCACCTAACAGAAGCTACCGACTTCTTCTTTTTCCGATCTTCTCCCTCTCTTATGGAAATCACGACTCATTTTATGTTTTAGCTTCATCTCTTACCAGATTACTTGTGCACCTAGACTCAACCCCACGAGGAGCGATTTCTTAGCTGCGAGAATAGCTTTTAAAAAATAAGATTCGAATAATAGTCCTTTTTTTTTTCATTTTTATGTTTCGGGACCTGTATCCAATCCAAACCTTAGCAATTAAGTGAGGAATTCTGGCCTACCCTTCTGATCCTGTCGAGATCCATCAGGTGTGTCGATATAAATGTCAAGCTCTACCGGTCTCCTACTCATCCACCCTCTCTTTCTCTTTCCCTACATCTCTCTCACTTTCAAAGCTCCATAAATGTCATTTCATCATGCACTTGTCTTTGTCTTCATTATGACTATTTTTCCCCCTCTCTCCCCTTCATTGCCCTCCTCCGTGCTCTCGTGGCGTTCTGTTTTTCCTCTTTCTTTCATCTCTATTCCATCATTCCGCTCCTCTCCTCGACAATCCTGCGTGAGTCCTTCATTCCGTTTCCACTGTTAACGCAGCCGCGCAATTTGACTTTGTTGCGTTTTAAACCGCGGCGATTAGAGACGCGAGGAAGTGAGAATTAAATACCCAAATAGCACTCAAAAACACGAACACACACAAACACGGAAACAAACACAAAACTGGCACACGTGAAAGCGAACGCACTCAGGCATAGATTTGCATATGCACAGTGCTTGAGTAAACACACATGCACAAATGGAAATGTAACGCACGCCATGTGTGCATAAGTCATGTACAGTATGTCTGGGCGTCTTCAGGAACAGATGCACACACTGTCTGCACAGATTTGGCTGCATCACCAAGAGTAGTATAAGCATCTGCCTCTGACATTGAACATGGAAAATGTACAGCATGTTCAGAAAAATGCAGATATCTTACAGAGAAAGTAGAAACTGATGTATTGGAGGGAGGCTTATATAATCATGTCTGTAAATTAGCAAACCATTTCATTTTCGGAGTGGAAAAAGGACATGAATAAAAGTGAGGGTTAAAAAGGGCTTATTATTGATTTTCAGTAATGCATCACATAGGATAGCGAAGGCATTAGTATGTGGTGGATCAATGAAGGAAGAAAAATAACTCGGCCACCTGCGTGTACCGCAAACCCACACACCCGATAACCAAGACTTTTAGCTAAGTGCATGCCTGTGTGGAGAAATGACATATTTGTGTGCTAACTGAAGGAGCTAACAATGGTGCTAATGCATCTACTTCCTGTTTTTTCCTGTAAACGTAAAGGACACAGGATAAACCTAAGATGATTGTTGATAAATATACAAACAGAACACTCACCAGGGAGTTGGAAAAATAGAGCATGAGGAAAAAAAACATGCAATTAAAATACCTTCGTCCCTCGGTCTGTTCATTGTAGATTCATCCTGTTTTTTTGTGAGTGGACCTGAGGTTCGGGAAAAAAAAAGGGTGGGGAGGGAGACAAAAGGCAAAATGTCAAAAAGATTGCAGTTGCAGAAAAAGCAAAAACACGAGAAGAGAGGATTCAACGAAAAAACGTGCAAACCTGTGTGATATTACACTCTGTTGGCAGTTCACAGCTCAAAACCAAAATGTTTACAAGGATGAAACTGTTTCCTGGAAAGATAACTGCTGGGGATGGTAGTCTGGGACTGCATCATGAATGACCCCAGGGGCCACTTCTGCTCAACCTCTCGCCCAATCAGTCACACTGCTGCTTAGTGAAGAAAGATGAGCAGAATCAAGTAATCACTAAAGGACCGAAAGACCTCGACCTGTTGCTGCCTTGAATCGGCCCCAGCCAGACTCTCCAGTGACTGGCCTTCAGTCTGCTTCTCAGCCAGCTCGTCACCAGCCAGCTAATCATGTTGCCACCATCATGAAACCTTCAGTCAGTGCTTCAATCTGCATGCTAGAAGATCTCCAGCCAACTCTCTGGTCTACTAGCCCCTAGCCTCAGCCCCAGGTTTCCCAATACCAGCCCACGCCCTAGCTGTAGATATGAAGCCATCAGCTTGCAAGGCCAGCTGCCACATCAGCTTGTGAGCCCGCCTCCAGTCAACGGACCAGCGGTCTGGATTTGAGGGTACTTGGTTGGCCACCTGCAGCCAGTCCTTGCTGCTCAGCGCAACAGCCTGTTTGCAGGCAGTTGGCCATTCCTTCCAACTCCGAGCCTGTTTCTGAGCAGTCGATCGTCCCTGCCGACTCTCAGCCTATTTCTGTTCCTGATACGTGGGCGTCCCCTACGAGTCCTAGCATGTTCCTGAGTCGTTGTTCCTCCATGCCAACCCCCGGCCCGAGCCATCTCTGCCGACTACCAGCATGTTCCTGTTCCCGAGCCATCAGCCATCTCCGTGACGACCAGCCTGCGTCTGCGCCATCAGCCCACTCTGCTGACTCCCAGCCAACATCCAACCAGTTATTGAGCCTGACTTGCTCCAGTTGTAGGCCTCCGTCTTTGAAGCATAGACAGCATCAAATCTTGACTGCCGGCAGATCCGGTCTGCAGGGCCCTTTGCTGCAGCCGTCCCGGCCTCCGGTTTCCCTGGATCCAGAGGTGCATCGCGCTCAGGGATTTTCAAACCTGCTCCCACTCTTAACATGAGGACAAATCATCATCGACAAACCTACACCTACATCTTTCACATTATCTTAAAATCTTAATGGACTGTGAACATGTTCAGGTCTATATTATGTATTTTAGCTTGCTGCTCTGTGTAGAAACACAGTTACATGATTTAACCTATTTTGACACGCTTTGTACGCATGACCAGCTGAGCTGAAAGCATGCTCACTAAATTCGCTTGTTGTTTGAGAGAGAGAGAGAGCGAGAGCGAGAGAGAGAGACGGACAAAAGAGAGGAGAAAGTAGACTTGTAATGCACAGCTGTTGCACCCAACGTTTCAGTGTTATTTATAACTTAATGACATAATGCTGCTTCGTCACTTCTTGACCCGAGCTGCACGAAAACCACATTATTTTCTAGAAAGCTTCATCCGACCTGCGGGTCAACCTGACATCCCTACTTCACCGACCTCCAGCAGCCTTCCCCGGCCTGCAGACGGATGTCGTGATCAACTTGGACTCGTTATTCAGTCCTTGAGTAAACATAGTCGAGTCTTTCTGCCTTTTACTTGTCAGACTGCCTTCGTCCTCAGTCGGAGGCTGTCTGGCTCTACCCGGTTTCCATGTGTATTGTTTCTGGTGTATCTTTCATTGTGCATGACATATTATCCCTGTTCTTTGTCTGAATGTTTTGCCCTGCTGATAGACATCTTGTGTAAGACCTTCAAATGTTCCTGAATGTTGCCTCCTTGCCTGCTCCTCATCTGAACTGCATGCCAGGCTGCTTGATATCCTGTGTATCACCTGTCGCTTGCAAATACGCACTCGGATTTTTTACCTCATCTCAAAGAGAAGAAAACACACACACAAACACACACAGGCAGGCACAGATGTTGACTCCTGAATCCATGTGACCACATATGCACATTGTGCACAGAGAAATGTACGATGTGAGCTGCAGCATGCCGGCTTCCTCCCGCCCCTTTCGATATTTACTCGGCCTGTGAAGTCTTGTGACAGGATTCCCCTCACCAAGGTCAAAGAGGAGCCCCACATTAAGCTTTAATGGTAAAGCAAGTTAAACGCTCCACGGGGCACAGCCAATAACAAGCATTTATCACGGTGACCAACCAACACCCTGGCACGTCAAGCCCTCCCTGTAAGTCTTAACTGATAAGGATCCCATTAATTCGTTTTCTCTTGGTTTCTGGCGGTGGAGCTTTCCGTCGACTGCTCTGTGTTGTGCAGCTCTTGCGTCACTGTCTGCATACCCAAGTGTTCAAGAAAGTCATTAAAACACGTGCATCACATGTACATTAAAGGTGCATGGGAGCAGCATCCCGTGTTTTCAGGTGAAGACACATTCTGTCTCCCGAAATACTGTGTGTTGAGTTGCCGACGACAAAATTTAGCCAATTCACTGCTGACATGTCTGTTTGCACCATTCAGCTCAGTGAAGGCACGATATAAACTCCTTTCACAGCGCTTTGTGTCGATGGACAAAGGATAGCCGGGGCACTCACTGCACTCCACCATCATAATGCTGCGATTTCACCCATCCTTCCATATGAATATGGTGCCCTGATATAAAATGTTTATCCTTCCGTCTAAATGGAAATGGATCAATGCTGAATAGATTTCCAGCATCCGCACTAACCACCATGCAGGCGCCTGATCTTCATAGCACTTCCTGCTATGGAGGGAGATGGTTCTGGGCTAGGCTGGCAATAAAGAACCGGCAGGTAGACCGGCCGATAATGGATAGAAAGGCACATAAGTCCTCCGTCTTGTCAGCACTTTCCCGTTACTTAGCACCACTCTAAAACCGCACCTCGACGCCTAATGGAGACTCTGATTTGATTCGCTTTCTAATGCCTGATAAAGAGCTAAACTACAAGTGAGGCTAAGCTCTGCTAGAACACATCGTTGCTTTGTAATGACTCCACCTCGACACTTTGGATGGGCACCATACCTAGAGGGAAGGTGAGGCAGGGAGGAAACGAGTGCTAAGTTATACGTGAAATCTTTTGGTCTGATACAACTGAACTGAAGTTGGGAGAAATAATAGTTTTGGAGATTGAACTATTCTTAATTGGATGATTAATTAAAGATGCAGGAAACAACATAGTAATTGACATAGTAATTATATGACACTGAAAAACTTCTTTTAGTCTCATAAATTTAAGCAGATTAAATAATTTTGACCTGGTTGTATTGATTTTATTGACAAGGGGAACTTATATTATTATAACTTATAATACTTCTTATTATATTAAGAAGTATTTAAGCTTCACATCTGTATTTCGTGACTATTTGCCAGCGCTAGTTGTTAGCATACTATTTTTTTGGAAACTTTCTACAGACATGTGCAGCTTAATGTGGTCAATATCTTTGATGGTTGTTATTTTAGGTGCTTTTTTAAAATTATTTATAGACAATAAAGACAATGATGTGCATTGTAAGTAATAAAGGCTCAAGGGAAATTCTAAGACTTGACGTCTTTTGCGGTTTGAAAGGCGAGAAAGCATCGGACGGAGCGCAGATGAGAACAAATGCACTTTTCAGGGTCAAAAACATCTTTCCCACTTTCAGTAAAAGCCTGCCGGTCGTCTGACACACGTCACATGATGCAATGGGCCACTGGCCAGTGAAATGCACTGGCCTATGCAGGAGCATTTAGCTTGGGTCGTCCCAGTGCTGTTTGACCTAATGTAGCTTCATCTCTCAGTCAGCAGTGTTTCTGCTCGGTTCAGTGAGCTAGTGGCCAGAGCGCAAGCTGTCTCCTGTCCCTCTCCATTTCCTCAGTGCAGTAAACGGGATGAAGCTGCCGTATGTCATGTCTGTGGTGGCCTGTCTGCTTGACAAGGTGTCTGACAAAGCAATCCCCTACATCCAGCAGCTCCCAGCACATGCAGTCCTCCACTCCTGCACTCCATCACTTCCACTGTGCCCCCCAGCCACTAGCACCATCTTTGCCTCCAGCGTCCTGCCTCCTGAAATATGTTTTTTAATAAAGAGTAGAGCACGGTAAGTGGCTGTTCTAGCGGCAATAAAAATGAAGGATCTCAGGCCTTTGGTTGAGGTGTGTCTTGAGCAAATAGGAAAGCAGTGAGATAGTGCAGCCCGGTCTCACAGGAAAGGAAGGGTGTAAAACTCAATGTTCAATCCGAGAGAACATTTGTTTTATTCACATTATGAATTTCGTTTGAGTTGGAGAAGTAGCGGGCTACACAGCGGCCTGGTGGAGAAGGGCACCGGGCTCATTTGAATGCAGAACAGTGACCCCTTCTACTGCCATCTGCATAAAGATGGAGGAGAAAAGAAAAGGAGAGGAGAGAGGAGAAGAGGCAGGGATGCTTTCAGAGACGACGGGGCGAACAGATGCGGAGAGAAAAGAGAGCTGTGACTTTTTTTTTGTCGGAAGAATACCGCAGAGAACATGACCAGGGATGGTGCTCCTTGGTATGGTATAGATACAGCAGATAGGGGTGCGCCCGGGTAGATAATATGTAATGTACTCTGGAGATTAACGGTGGGGTGGATTCAAATCCAATACACTATTTTTCAAATTCAGCACATCCTCCTCATGGTCGGCTGATTGCCTTCCTGCGTGTGGTCGTACCGAGTCCCGGCTGAGTGAATGGGATCCAATGATATATGAAATATCGTACTGCATACATCAGACCTCACATGTCTATACCTGGAACCGCTAACGCGTTACACTCTACTGTATCGACACCGAACGCAAGCCGCTAATTGTTTTATTGTTTATTCGCACGCTCGGCTGCGTCTTCAGTACTGCTCTTTCTGACTTCATGATTTATTCTGATATCGATTTAAGCTTAGGCAGCGCCATTGTAAGTCTTTGTGTTCTCCTTCTATTCTTCATGTGTCATCGCCTTCTGTGTATTTAAGTTACACCACAGGAGGAAGAAAATCTAAACACCATCGGAGGGAAAACTCCGTCCTGTTCCTTTATTCTTCTTTTAGAATTCACGGTGAACAATTATCACAGATGGTGGGAGTATTAACTACTCTTGAAGTTATTAGCGATAGCTTTTCGATACACTCGTGATGCTGCTCTTTTTGTCAGCGAGCCCATTGTGAGTGTTGTTACCACGGCAACGTACATCCACGAGGATATCGTGCGGCTTGCGAAGGAGCACTTTCGGCCGTTGATCAACAATCTTTCCTACAGGCTCGGTGAATCCATCTTTAAATCTGTCAACATGAAGGTGTGCAGGCCAGATCTGGCACCAGGACATCAGGATCCAGACCCCCATCTGAATCTGTGCTGCCAATTCATTTTGGCCAACCTACATACATCAACTGTGAGTGGGAATGCAACTGTACGCTGCCAAAACACAGCAAAATACAGCACAGTCATGCACCCTTTTACCTCTCTCACTGGTCCCAGTTAGAAAGTTAGCTAAAAAGTCTTGTGGTGGAAGCCAGGCGAGAGACCAAATACGACATGATATCATTCGTGTGACTGGTCGACCCAATCCGGTTTGCAAGCATAAATATTTTCCCCCTTTGATTAAAGAGAAAGCTTTGACCTTTTCAGTTTACATCAAAACTTACAATGAACAGGTTTTAATCTATTGCGGATTAAATACATGCATCGTCATGTCTCCTAGTACCACTTTGGAACTCTGGAGGCAGCAGTGAGTCACAGTAGCATCAAGGGGCTGCAGCCGGTAACTTCCTCTCTCTGGAGCTCTTCACTCGGCCGCGGTGGCACAAAAAGGGACGATACATGAAACTCATAAGTGCTATATAAATAAAATAATAATTGTTCATTCATTTACAAAAGTGACAGCTATCCGTATTACTAAATAAATTAAAAGCAGCCTTTCTACCACCAGTTCATCCGCCCTCCCGATTAAACATCCAGAGAAAAACCGCCATATGTTTCAACTGATTAATGAACCCTGCTCCTCTCATATGTTTGAGGATATTACAAGTTGCATCTCCAACGAGAGGGATGTGTTTATCCGACGAATATTACGGGATGCAAGGTGTTCATGTGCGTTCCCCTGACGACGCCCTCCGAACATTACAGCAGGGCCAAAGGCATGTATAATGCTGCTGCCTCTCTTTTTCATACATACCAATCGGAAGGATTGCGACAATGTTTGTACACGGAAAACGTTGTGTGTTTGATTTCTGGGGGGGCACTTTGCAATCCTCCAGCCTCTATTTCACACTCACACACAAGATAACATATTTCCTTGGGGACAGCATCAGCCTTGTGTAAGCAGTGACCCCTGACAACAAGTGACAGATTCTGACAAGCAGACAGGGCTACATGTAAAATCTGTTTCACTCATTTGTACACCTCCTCTCCGGGGGATAGCGCAGGAGACATCATCCTTTTGGTGGGTATGTGACATTAACGACAGTCGCTACAGACCCACCTGCAACATCTGCTAGGAACAATTTACAGTCTTTTATTATGAATTGCTCATCTGTTGCTGACACAAAGTCAAAATAATCCCGGGTTAGTTAACAGTGTGTTAACGTGACGCGAACTGCGAGCACATGGACAGTCTGCAGCTGCATCGAGAATCTTGACGACAGATTCATTGTAAACACGTAGAGCTGAGGAGATTCAAACCTCTAACCCAGAGTTAGACGTCGTACAGTATCTGTCCAGCAGCAGTGATGCATAAACATGTACAGGTCGGGATCTTTGCAGGAACTCTCAGGTGAGCCCATTAATCCGACTTTTTTTTAGCATTTCATCATCAGACTTGCTTACCTACATCATATGCTTTGCCTCCAAAGTTCGACTTTGATCCTGAGCTCTTTCGGCTGCTTTCTCAAACGCCCCGCGCAGGATCATTAATGGAAGAGGAGCGCTCAGGTAGGCCATGAAGAAGTGAAGGCTTTGCATTGCAGTTATCTCCAGGTTTTGACTAATTTCCCCCCCAGGGGCCAACACAAGGTTGTGTTTGGCGATGTATTGTATTTGTATTTTCTACTCACCTAGCTTCTCTAATATTAGCAGCTCTAATTACTATTTCCTTCTGACCTTATTAAAACCTGATATGCAGCATAATATCGATGTGCCAACCCCTTCCATAAATCACTTTTACTAAACCAAATGAAGACATATCTCACATTTTATAAGTAATAAAGGCTAACCCAGAGGAAAGGATAATTCCAAATAATATCTCTTCTTTGTCCAGGCTATTTCTCCTAGAAATAACTCGCTCAATTTAACATCAATATGCGATTTGGACCATTTTCTCAATGCTACTTAAAATTAGCTCCTGAGAAAAAGCCTTCCTCTTGTCTTAGGGCCGATACTAATTTAGGATCTTAAAAAATGCTTTTTCTCTCTCGCTGTGTTGATCTTTACTTGTCTGAAATAAATCAGCACTTGAGATAACTGGTAGGAATCCAAAAGGAAAATTGATTTGCTTATAAATGAGCCGGCACAATATCAGACATTTGTCTGGGGAAAACAAATTCAAGTCTCACCTCTGTGTTTTAACTGTTTTCAGAGTTGTCTGACAAGATTTACACACAAACTTTAGTCTCTCATAGATTTGTCCCCAATACCTCCATTTAATGCCAGATGTTTTTTTAAATGTTCTCAACAGCTTGTCAAGGTAGCGTCCAAATACTGTTTTATGAGCAGGAAAGTTTGGGCTCTGGAAGGTTCCTCCGTCCAGGTTGCAGCCCAGCTGTCCCTTTAGACGCACAGATGTGAAATGACTTATTAACCAAGAGCTATTGGTGCCACATGTTGTTTCCTGGTCCTTCAATCTCTCTCTCAAACATATTAGGGGACAAGCCAGTCGCCAGAATCAATGTTTTTTACGTCATTTCGGGAAAACAGACTGCTGCGATGATATTCATCAAGTTTAGGGGTGAAGGAAACATCACCCCTCGGGTTTCAGTTGTGAAACTCCCAGTCGACAATCGGATGAGACAAACAGCCACCTCCCACTTCAAAGTCTGGTGTTCACATATATGTTTATCTGCGCCGGGCCTGGCTGATAAAACCAGCACATGTACATGAACAAACCCTCGGCGCTCCATCCCTGGCTCGTATACTAATATACATCCATCCTGGAGAGGTCTGCTTGACAAGCTAGCAGTTTGTTTTGTTTTTTTAATGATGTCAGAAGACCGTTTTGTAAGATCACCATAACGATAAAAAATCTGAACACTCTCGTTCCGTTAACGGCGTCCTGCACGCTTCAGCTCTGTCAACAGAATGTGAATAAGATAAAAGAGAAGTACCGGTAGTCATGGAGGCATTCACATACTTCAGTTTGACAAATATACGTAAGACCGGTATTCAATCTAAATAACCGACGGTAATTGAGAGTGACGTTAACATAAACTCAGGGGATGATCAGAATATATGTAATCTCTGGGGGGTCTTTTGGCTCGGATTATAGATGCTTTTCATGCACGAAACTAGATTTATCAAGATGACACTACATGTCCAAGGGCGTGTGGCGTGTAAACACTAATGTAAATTTGAAATTGGATGGAAAAGAACATGCTGTTTGTACATTCTGAAATAGTTGCGCCACGAACTTCTCTTGTCTCTCCGTTGGTTGCAAAGAGGAAGGATGACACATACAGACAGGCCTGGGATTTAACACTGACCTATTCTAAAACAGTTTAACAGACTCATCCCATCCCCACTTTATCTAGAATGCATATTTAGTCTCACTCACCATCCTCAGTTGGTACATAAATGTTGAGGTAAAGGCAGTCCTCACTCTGGTTCTGAACGTAAGTCGCTGCAGCATCCAGGTTGTCTGTGAACCACACTGGCAGCATGATCTCAGGTAGAACCCCGTGCACATTCTGGGGACACACAGGGGCAAAATTGGTGGCATTGCGAATCTCTTGCCAGGAGCCCGGAGCCTCAGGAGGCTGGAAGCGACGCTCGCCAATCGGTGCGGTGGCATACGGCACGCCCAGGTACTGTTCCACAGGTCCCAATATCTCATTGTTGAGCTCCTTCCTGATGCCACGTATCTTTCCATAGCCCGTGGACACTATGGGGTGTTTAAGGTCGACCCGTTGACTTGTAGCAAGGGTCAGGTGTAGCGCCAGCCCCAAGAGCCACACCAGACAGTGGTTAGCAATCTGCTGAGACGTGTAATGACGTTTCCCACCATAGCCTTGGTGGCTGGCAGCATTTAGAGGAAAAAACAACATGTCCAAAATAAAGGCTCTTTTAGTCATATCACTAGGACTTCAGCTAGGCGGAGGGAGGGATCACAAACTCAGTGAGTAACGGGAGATAACGAAGGCAAAAAGATTCGCGGGAGGGGACAGGTTAGTAGTTTTCCCGGGGTGACATGGTGAGGTGATGGGAACAGTAGCATTCTCAGGTGGACTCTGTGATCTCATCCGTCTCCCTCTCTGGAACTCTTGATGGGTCCAGAGCTGCGGCCGATTACACCTGGAAGACACAGACAGGTTGAAGTTGTTAAAGTATGAGGATAGCTGAGCCCAATAAACCCTGACAGTGTGTAATATAAACTATATCGTCCTACATAGTACATTTATACACAAATGGCCCAATGGCCTAATTCATAAGGCACCGGCCTCCTAACACCAGAGATGGGGACATGTGTGCAGAAGTTGTAGTGTTAGGATCTCTTGCTCTTTGGCCCAATACCCTTGACATGATGTATGGAGAGTTGTAGTGCCATTAATATCTTAACGATACACAATCCTAAGAATAACACTTTGAGTTGTAATTGCGTTCAACCCACAACGAACATAAATAAATACAAGCGTGTTCACACATCATCCCGGGGAGAGAACAAACCGAACCCCATCGGCCCTGCACCCTCTTCTGCTAACCACACTGTGTCAGAGTTAGCCTTTCCCTCTCAACTCACTTCAGTTGCTTCATGCTCCCACATTATTACAGTTGAACGGGCAGCGCTTATCTCTCCCTGGCTTTGCAAGACGGAGACGTTTAGGTGTGATAAAGGCTTTATGTGGTGCTAAGTGTTGGTTGAATGCCACCTCATCCGTCCACTCTCAACCCCGCCAGCCAGCAGGCACAAGAGATGACAGCAAAATAAAGTGGAGGGATGGCTTACAGCATTAAAGATCTTCAAATTAGCGATGTGAGTGCTCCTCTGCCACATAAGGACAAACAGGAACAAGCTGTCTGGAAAGATATTCGGTTAATTAAAGCCCTCTTGAGTGACTCCATCTTTTGACACACATTCTAAGGTGGTTGGTGAGATTTGTCAAGACGCCCTGAAAACCTCATCAAAACGGTTAGTGCACATACATACTCCGGCTAAAAAGCCAACTTATAAAAGGATTAATGTCAATTATACACAGTACATGACTCTCTTTAGGTGTAAAAGACTCATTGTGAGGGGTCAAGGCGGCATGATGTCGTCCTTGTTTCGCATAAGAGGCGGAGAAACAAAGACAGACAAGTCGCTTAATGTGACATTGTTGGGAGTTTGTACGTTTGTTATCTTGAAGCGAGTTACAAGATGAAGATCAATAACAATTTCATGTCTTTTAGATACATTCAGGAGACGGTAAGATTAACATAGCCTGGATCTGTGTGAAGATAAACAAGTATATAGACCGTAACCTTAAGCAGAACAATAAAATAATATTATATTATATATTAATTTAATCCGCACAAAACAAATTGTGGAAAGAATTCAAACACGGTTATGTGCAGGATTATTTCCTGGCAAAGTCATTAATGATCAACTTGTATTTATGTACAATTATTATTATAATTATTAAAATAATTGATTTTATTACATAATAATTTATACAAAAATCCAATTGTTGGTGTCATAAATGTACTAAATCATTGTCAGAAACCTACATGTAAGAAACATTAACAAACACTTAACTGCACATGAAATACAAATCTATTGTGCATGAATATTTTAACAATAAATGTAATTGTAAGACAAACAATCGTATGCTGTGTTACAGTTCGGGTTCAGGTTGCTGTAAACGCTCGCTGCCTACACTTGCCGGCAGGCACAAGTGACTAAACATACAGCACGAGCCCAAGGTCAGAGCAGCGTTAATATGCACACACTCGCGTGTCCTGTCGGTCCATGATAGCACAGGTGTGGGTCAAGTGTGTAGCCTGTGAGGATGTTCTCCGTATCACTCGTCTCCCTGCCTCGCGATGATGCGCACACACACACACGTGTAAAATCCGACGGGGCGTCGTGTTGCATGTGAGCGGAGTCCACGGTGGATTGCTGTGCTCTCAACCTCTCACATGTGTCTCGCAAATGGTAGTAACCCAACATCCCGAAACATCTGTTCACGTCAAACCATCCGTGAGATGAAACGGCATCGAACGTCAATCTTCACAGGAAATGACACACTGACACGACAAATCACCGGGCTTATGTAAGCTGTTTTTTTTTTTTTTGTCTCCTGCTTTATGTAATGGGTCGTCCTGTCAGGTGAAGCTGTTTGAGAAGGTAATGTCTCCCTGCCAGTGGGACACTTTCACGGTGATGTTTAAAAGGACCAGTCAAAGCGGTTTGTGGAGACTTTGCAGATGGGTTCGCTTTGGGAAAACGCCCGTCTTGGGATTCTAAATTGCTTTGTTTCCACTTAAAACCACATGTAGTTCTTCAGCTGTCAGGCTGCTCCCCTCAGCTAGTCAACATCGGTGGATGACAAGCGGCTTAGCAAGCCAGAAACAGAGTGCTGAGTTTTCCGAGCGAACTTGTACATCTGCCATCGACCGTCACCGCGCGGAGGAAATGGTCCGTTTAATTTGAAAAGTAACAACGAGCTCCGATGGCAGCGGGCTGTGCACCCCTGTGACCGACAATGTTTAGATACAGTAATCTATTGTCCGTTTTATGCATTTATACAATTCCCGCTGGGAAAGAGGGAACTCGATTTTTGCAAGCGAGAGACATCAACGGCGGAATTTATAGTTTGTATGCAATGACTCGGAATGCAAATTGTCGCGCATAAACGAATGTGTTAATCATTGCAAATGTGCAGTGCGTGTTTCAAAAGAGATTTATTTCCGTGAACAATTTATAGATTATGTAGATTTCATTAGAGACTTTCACTTTGAGGGAGCCAACATGCAAACAGCCCGAAACACGTCCACTGTTATGATTTCCAACAGTATACTGGTCTATATGTTCCCGAAAGCTAATTTGTGTGTGTGTGTTTGTGCATGTGTGTGTATATAAGTGTGCCAATTTAAGGCTCCACTCCAGTCCACTGCGTGCAGGAAAGGCCACACGGCAGATAATTACATGCTCCAATATTTGGAGGTTTTGTATTAAAATAAATGACATGAACTGATTTCAATAATGTAAACTCAGAAAGGAAAACGTAAAAAACAAAAGATAAAAGTGTTTCATTGTAAAATAGTTCCATGAAAAACAATGTGAATTGTTATTTGAAGAGGTTAACTGCATTAATTAATTAATTTAATCGTCTCCTGCTTGTATGAGAAATCCAAAATAAGGGGGGGGGGGAGCTACTGAGTGCTGCACTGAGTTATTAACGTGACGTCTCCAGCAGAGGAGAGCGGCCTCTCTGCTGCACCGTAACCCGCAGGGGATCCGAGGTGAATCAGAGTTATTTTCTTCACCTCAGAGTCGGTTTAAGTTCAGCTCTGTGGGCCGGTGAGCTAGTCTCGTTCGAGTTTGCCGCTTCGCGGAGTGACGATTTCACGTTCATCTCGCAAATGATTGAGTCATTAAAACAAAAACATTCTTGCAACCGCTGCCTGTTTTGAAGTTGAACAACAGGATAACTCATCCTGTGTGCCCTGCTCTGTCCAGGTTCTGCACCGCCCTCACAGCCTTTATAGTTCAAGTTATGAGACATTTATGAATCGATTTGGTTCGGAGATACGAAGCAGAATTATTACGTGAATGGAGTTAATTATAATTGAATGTCTTTTTACAGTAAGTGTTGAAGTATAGGGGCATTTGGGATTCATTGCTTAAAAAGTAGAGAGGGCAATGGACCCTGGCAGGAAGGTTTAATATGGAGGACACTTTTTAATTTTCTTTATTACCCCACATGGGTCTGACCAATTACCAGCATTTAACCAACACTTCAAAATGTGAGTGTATAGTCACACATGATGTGCTCACTTCTGTATTGATGTTTCAGATGGAAAAATTTGGTCACGAAAACTAAGTATTTTCTGTTAACATGACAGGATAGCAGGAGAGCGTCTCCTGAACCGGAGACGAGATTGGACCTGTCAGCCTGCATATGTAGGACTCAGGCAAAACGACGCTTCCTCCTTTCATATTAACACATTGAAACATCCAGAATCCACCTCAATGCCTCCTTGTGCCGACTTCCAGGGTGCAAAGGGTGATACAGGAATAGAAAATGTAGAAATGGCTGCCGTTCACCTAAAAGTGCAGCGTGACATCAGAATTCATTCACTCAGACGTCGCCGCTAAACGTCTGACAGTTTCTCTGTTTTTCAGCTATAGATTTAATGACTAATAAAAACATTTATTGAGCTTTAGTGGGCTTTCGTTTGTTTGTTTGTTCGAATTAGTCGCACCATGATGGTGTGAGGAAAAGAAAATGGTAATTCGGGCTCCGACAGCCCGGCTGTGGACGTTCCGTCGATGAGGAACTGCGAGTACCAGTGACATCAAGCAGAATTATGTCCCCCGGGATCTACAGTATATCTTCCTTGACAGCCTGTACAGTCAATCCATCCATCATTCAGATACAAACAACCATCCGGAGGTTAACGGCGTGACATTCTCCACATTCTCCCACAAAAGCTGCTGACTAAAACATCGGACTGTGGTTGGATTTTAGCGCATTGTCGCATGTTAGATCGTATCCATATCTCTTCCTGCTTTGTTGTCTGTCAGGGTTTACTCGGCATACGGGCAGAGAGTTTATGGTGCTGTCTGCATGAATTGTGCCAGGTTGTTATACTGTGTGTACTCTGTGTGTGTGTGTGTTATTGTCGTACCCTCTAGGAGGGTTTGTTTGTTTACAGTGGTGCCTGTGATGCTACTTAATTGAGCACAGGTGATTTCTTGTGCACATACTGTACCTGAAGTAACCCCCCGTCTGATTGTACCCCCCCAATATGATTCCCCCTTCTGTCTCAAATTATGAGACATGTCCCATAATGGAGACTGAAGTCCTTGAAGACAAGGGGAGGGCGGCGGAGGTTAATAGGCAAAGATTCCGTTGACTTAATGTCAATCGAGCTTTTAACCATCCTAGGATTATTGTAATAGGATCAGTGTTAAACCTTCTGAGAGGATACAAATTTATTCTGCATTATAATCTTTCAAGTTGTGAAGTTGCATTAACAGTTTTAATAAAGTTTTTACTCGCCGGCTGATAAGAATGGCTGTAAAATAGACAATAGTAGGCTGATAAAGCGTTTAAGCCGGAGCTGAATTCGTATTGGGGGAAATATTCCCATCATGGAAATATACGACATGTGTTCCTGTTCTGTAGGGAATTACATTGCATAAATCATTCCCAGTAGATATTTTTAGTCAGGTCGTGGCAAACACTGGCTATTAGTGCCATGAGTACCGGTAGGAACAGTTCCAGAGGAGGATCATGGGTAAGACAGGAAGTACCAGGATGCACACAGAAAATACTTTTCCCATAGACTTACATGGTGAACATGACGTCTTCAACAACCGCTAAATTAAAAAAGGAGAAAGTAATGCACGCATTCAACAGTGAAATAGCTAACATATGATACACGACTCTTATCTTAAATAGGTCGTTAATAATTCAACGAACATTTAGCGATTACTTCTGCTCTACCTTTATCTCTTTATGGGGGATGATGGCTGTATCACACATGACTAATTACGGTCATTAATAGTAAAAACGTAAAGAAATGCCTTGGGAACACTTTCATCCTGGCGAAACATTCTGCTGATGCTTCAACAGCTACAGCTGGTGCCAATGGCAAATTCTTGAAGCAGCCCCACGGTTCATCCTCTCTCCTAAAAGTCTCTTTGAGGCCTTTCCTCCTTAAATTGCCACTTTCTTCTGATTGGACAACTGCCGGAAGCCTGCCGAGGGGCAAGAGCCTGTTGTGCTTGGAGCAGATAACCATATAAGGACATCCGCGAAGAGCTGGAAATTAATCTTAGGATATGCTGTAGATCTTACAATCTGCATGTTTTATTTAGTCATTTGGTTGGATGATGTCAGTAACTGTGGCACAAGACTTTTTGTAAATGCAATCACATCCTCTTCACAGCAATGCTGTAAGAAGTTGGGAAATATGATGAATAAGAAACAAAGTTTTAAATAATTAAAAATAGGGTCCACATCTTCAACCATATGGATGGTAAAATATTAAGGGGATTCCAGTGTTTCTATGTTTAGTGACGGCGTCGCGATCGTCTACAGAACAACAGAACGGGGAACCAGCCGACCTCTCACTTCGCAGGTTTGCTTTTTGCTCCGCCCTCAGGCCGGATGACAACTTTACACCGATGCTAATGTTCAGCGTGTTCATTTTGCCGAGGGTATAACTTTTCTAGTTTAATGATAAAATGTCTTTTCCTCTCGCTAAACCTTCTGGAAAAATATAACACTATTAGCAAACGGCATAATCAACACGGTGTTGCTCGAAGGGCCGGGAGCAGCCCGTCAGACTCACAGTCGCTAAGTTTGGGTGACACACATGGACATATTTTTTATATACATTTCCAGATAGTCTAATTTCTTGTTAAATCTGTCTATGATCATGTTTGGAAAAATACAAACTCTTAAGTTGTCGTCATCAGTGTTCATTTCATCGTGACCCATGTTGCAGGGAGCCACTGGGTTGTTACTCTGTACGGAGGCAGAGAGCATCTTCCCACTACTCCTCCGTTTTACCAGAGGCTGTACTGACTCCCGGACCTGCTCAATCAGATAGCATGGCCGGCCCATCTGTCTCTTCTTTCTCATCCTCAACTCACTGCAGCCAAGAAAATGTAGCGGTATCAACAAGGAAATACTACTTAATGCGTATTATGAGTCCAATAAGGAAAATAAATGTCAACAAACATCCTATTTAATAGAATGACGGGTTGCTGCTTTCAATTTTAAGACATTTTGGGTTTCCCTGGCAGAAGAGGGGGTGATAAATAACAACAATGACTAAATAAACAATGCAAAAATATATCAGCATTGGCGATCAGCCTAATTGTTATTACTTACGCCAAGAAGGGTGTTTTAGACAACGCTGGTTTGTCTGCTTGTGAAAAAGCTGAATTTACTGAATTTATGGTTGCAATATGAGCCGAGGAAGATCCCGTTAAATTTGTGGGCAGATCCGTTCAACACAGAGGAAACACAGCGTTTATTTACGTCATCGTTGGTGGAGGTTTGCACTTCTCACAAGTGCCCGTCTGTCAAATAAAGCAAAATGTATTAACTTTCTTCACAAACCATCGCAACTTTCTCAAGGACAGAGTCACTTGTCGTCTGCTGCCATCAGCCCAGCCGGCGTTGTGTGTGTGGTGATGTTGTCTGATGACATCAATGTGACTGCAGGTTAACATTTAGTGTTAATGAGTCGCCATTCGATCATTATTCATTTCTCTGTAAATATTAAATGGATAATCAGGAAAGGGAATTAAGGCATTTTCTGATACTTTTGCAAATGCAAAACATATTAAATGTCATTATTTTTCTTCCCTCTAATGCATCCTGTTCTTATGCGTGTTCAATCTAAGAAGTCCTCAAACGGTCAAGTCCAAGTCTGTTAATTGAAGCATCAAGGCAGGTTAGTACAGCAGCAGCAGGAGATAGGAGCATAGCAGGGAAGAAATGTTAGACAAAAGGTCCTCTGCCACTGCAGAACCAAAGAAAATCAATATGTTGCTGCCCACTATTCCGTCTGCTTAACACCTGTAGATCACATGGAAAACCCCTTTATCTCACAACACCCAAACAGAGCAAAGATATCCTGGCAGCTACCGGTCAGACGCTCTTGAAATTCAGATAAGCGCCGCTGCCTCTGGCTCGCCGTTACACTTTAGTTCTGTTTTGAAAGCCAAGACGTGTGTACAATCTGGTGACACTCTCATTAGTGATGATCTAGCTGTGTTAGCTGCGTATAGGTGACTCTGGGTGATACACACAGTTTGAGGGAGCAGTCTGACAGCTGCTTGGCCTCAAGCTTGAAGCTAATTTAAGAAAAGAATGGCCCAATTTGTTAAATAGAGAAGTCAGCTCAGCCATGTTGACATGATTGTCCGGACTCGCTGTTATATGGTTCCTGTTAAATGCACAAATTTGAATAATAATCTGGCTGATTATCTTCTTTTTTTTTTCAAAACTACAATGTAGAAAAAAACAAAACAATCGAGGACACAGAAAGGGCGGAAAGATGAAGGCAGGCAATAAAGTCATGACTAGAGGGGTGCAATTTAAAAGGAGATTTACAGGATAACATTGAATTAACTAGCTTACGTTCCTTAGGCTGGCACGTTCAACGCTAAACCCCCCCAGCAAAACTGCAATCAGCTTTATTCTTGACTCAAGATCGAGGGAGAGTCAAAAGAGCCCGCGGATCACAGGCTGACAGGGAACGCAAAAAAGTCTGAATGTAGCCACGGGCCAGACGTTAGTTTAGCCTACTTTAAATGCGAAACATGGAAATGTGACAACAACAAAACCAGAGCTCCAAAATACCCCCCACCCCCCAATTTATTTTCCAGTTTGAAGGAGATAAACTGACACATGGATCGACAACTACAGAGCTCTTTTATTCTACACAGATCCCGTACGTAGTAGAACCGTTTGGCCAAGGTCCTCCAAGTCGTACACGCCGCCGCGCGTCTCATGATGAAGGAATGTTTCCCGGCCATCGTGCATAATTTATTAGTCACATCCAACATCAATCGGAATAGTATATATTGTATATTGGTTGAAATAAAATGGCACTCGCTCCCGTTAGCTGAAGGTCATGATGCTTTGGTTTTAGCTTATATTCATTAGCCTTTAGCTGTTGATACTAGCGGAGGATCTAATTCAAAAGAGCTTGTCAGCCAAACCTGCTGGTTTGTTATAGCAAGGATGAAGATGAAGAGGTGTGAGGGTCGTAGGTAAAGACTTGGGTGAGGTCAGAATGAAAAATGAGAGAAGGCGAGAGAACACTGGCAGGAAATAGAGAGGGAGGACCTGTCATGGCTAAAATAGAGTTTGGTGCAGGTAACAGGGGCGGGCATCCATGGTTAAGTGGTTTGCTAGATCATGTCAAGTTACAGCTCATCCTGTAATCCCCTTTCTAAAAGCTGCACCGTGGTCTCTGCGAGCATCTAAAGATGAAACCTGCAGAAAAATGCAGTATGTATCATAAGACTATAGCGTCTTGCATTAAAATTCAGACTAACTTTAATGCTGCAGATTTTGTTAGCTATGCGTGAGGCACATTAAAGTGGATGTCGTAAAACCTCAAATCTGGAGAGAATATTTTACCGTAATGGAAGAAATAAAAGAGCAAAACATTTTGTAATTGGAGTTAATGGAACAATCAGCTATTGAATTAAATAAATAATTTTGTAAAGATTCCCGCAGGAGTAACGTATGACGGTGAAATAGAAATAGTGATCTTACAGCCACCTGTAACAGCCTCTGATTTCACGTCCTCCTCCAGCTCAGCTGGATTGAGGTCAGCGGACTGTCTGAGTCAGTCAAGAACAAGCGTTTAAGATCAATGTCTCGCTGCATTGTTCTACAATTGGGGTGTGATGAAGAGCAATTGACTTGATATTTAAACACCCATTAAACATCCATAAAGTGTGCACTTAAATCTGTTGTTTCGTTTCACATCTGATGGGCTGGAATGTGCATTTCGTCATGGATCAAGCTGCCACTCTTCTCAAACTATCTGTTAGTGTCAGAGGAGAAGTAGCCCGGGTGTTTACTGTGGTTGCATAAGCCAGTAGAAAGCTTCTACATAACATAGGAATTGTAGTAAAGCCCTGTCAGTGTGACGCACGGATCATTATCTTCATGTTGCAATGCTGTATTCCCCAAAATCTGACTCAGACTCTATTGTTGGCAGTGGCGTTTTTTTTTTTGGTGGCTGCACCATGTGGTGTTACTCCACACACGTCATGCACTGAGTGACTGTAACCAACCAGCAACCAGCCGGGGAACCAGCCTCTCCCAGTCACGTGATGAATAATTGACGACCACAGCCTTGAATGTGTTAGGACACAGGTAAGAGGTGGGACTTATACATGGTATAGGATCAAGTCATTAATATTGCTGGCTCTAATATTGAGGACGTAGATATATTTAGTGTAATATTTGGCCTTGAAAAGTGATTTCATTTGTCCTCATTCACATTTGAATCAATATCATGCAAAGCCTATGTCACTACTGTTTTGTTTTTTTTAATTAATTTAAATCTTTAATTGTCCACTATAAAAGACATCATGCATGAGAGAGTTAAGAGGCACGATTACTGAGCTCCACTGGCTGGAAAACATTGTGAGGGGAGGTGGAAAGTTGAATGTGATTTCAGTCTTTGGACCGGAGACGCTCAATGTTACGACTACACCAGCACGTCGACTTTTCTCTGACTTAATGCTTGAACTTCTTTAAGTATGTGGCATTCATTTGGTTTTGTATGTTTGGTTTAGTTTTATTGCTGAAACCCTGCTTCATAACTGCTGTGGTATTGCACTGGTAGTCCGGTGGTGCGCTGACTATCCAAACATATCAATAATTAACATGTTTTCAGAGGGGATGGGAGAAACCTGCACACTGTTCCCTCGCTCTGAAAATACAACAGTGGAGCTCTCTGCGTAAATAAAGGTTACTCCCACAATATCGAAAGAGGATCCCAGGAATAACTAATGAACCTTTTTTGCATTGTTGTTGTCCTCAACAAAGCCCTTTTTTTTTACATTGTCCACCTCTGAATAACACAAAGATCAGCTCAGACAAGAGAGATACCTGACATTCTGATGCATCGTTCATATGTTGTGATGCACTTGGTCCAATAACCAATTCTTCAATAAATGGAAAGCTGACAGGGGTATGCATGTTATATCTATGTCAAGGCTGCATCTGCTGTACCAATCTCTGGCTCTCATTCCCAGAATTTGGGTCGGACAAGATAATCAACCAATCGACCAAAAGACTTGTCAAACCCTAACTGTACCTTGAGGTAATAAAAACACAATTATTAGCTCAAAAACTATATTACAGGCGCTTGTCCATTGTCCAGCGTCTATTATAATAGACTGCTGAATAATCCGCTGCTATAAAAACACCTGATGTTTCTTATCGCTTCGACTAAGTGTGATTTGTTGACAAGGGGCTGCTTAAATTCCACGGGGAGGTGGTTTGCTCTCTACTGTTTTTTTTTTCCCTCGGTGCAGTTCGCCCCTCCTGAAGCATGATAATGGTCATGATAACAACTGATAAAGGCCCTTTAATGGCCCTGATAACATCCAAAGCGGATGCCGTGCATTGTCTAAGGCAAGACGTTTAAAAACGCCGGCGTGGGACGCGGAAAAACCCTGGTTGAAGGTTGTCCACCAATTTACAGGATGGTCTGATACTGACGTAACAGTGTGATGATAGGGAATCAGTTTCAGGTAAGGAAAAACATTGGTGCATTATTATAAGCGTTCAACTTTCCTTAACAATATCAAACTTCCTGCAAAGATAACAAAAATGCATAGAAACACATAATGCTGGAGATGCAACATAAAGATTATGAGTATGTACATATCAGCAAAATCAGTCGATTCACACAGCAAATAGATATGATAACTGTTTGTCTACAGCCATAATAAAGGTCATCTATTAACGTCATATAGCCGGGGACATTGTACAGATGGTATAAAGGAGCGTCTGGGGAATGTTTGGGAAATGGAAGAAGCCTTGCAG
>CAAKHC010013582.1:11895-22614 GCA_901007825.1 Macroramphosus scolopax
CATCGGTAAATAAATCATTTTGCATGATCAATGTCAACAGAGCTTCTATGATTGTGCATACAAACAACAAACCATTGAAGAGGAACGCAATGAATAATTGTAACAACGTACAATCACTAATAAGGTATTCTCTATATCACTCTTAAAAAAATAGCAGTATGAGTTTAAAATTAATTTCTAATAGCAATCTATACTTATTCTTATTCTGAGTGGTTTATAGAAAAAAAAAGGTTTGAGTTACAATGTATGATAAAAAAGGTGTATCTTTCCTTTACTAGAGACATTGGACACTAACTTGTGTGGCGTTTATGGCTGTTTGATGAGAATTCATGCAAAATAATCTGGAAAATTATTCCCACATTTAAATATTACAAGTAACTGATTTGAAAAATAGGTTTAATGATCTAACGTTCTTTGGATCAATTTTAATAATTCTAACATCACATCTCGAAAAGTCTATTTATTTATTATTTCATGAACACTTTTGATAAGTAAAAATTGTAGTGAAGGAAAAAGATGTAAATGTAAACATTCAATGTTTGTATCAGTACTTACATACACCTCACATTGGACATTATTATATATATATTAATATCACTTATATGTAAATTATGTGTTTGACGGTTTGTAAATATTTCTCACACTGCTGATCGAGCCTTTATTAAAATGTATAAACATTTAATCCAGTTAAACGGTCGAGCCAATAACATCATCAGATGCACGTACTGTATACTCCTGCAATATAGTGTAATATTCAATTATAATAATCAATATCTCTCATCATAAACAAGAACCTATATCCTCACAAAAAATTGGGGTCAATCATAAATATGTGCAAATAACATTTAAATTGTGTATATGTATGTTTCATTAATTGATATTAGACACAACAGTTGAGAAACTCTTCTGTTTGAATTGAACTTCCACAAACAGCCACAGGAGGGCAGCAGAGTCCAAACAAACCTGCCTGGTGAATTATCTCACTGTGTAATGGCCCCCTGGCAGTTTTTGTGCCTGACTACCGAGATGAAACGTGTGTATATCACTCATATACATTCATCCCCATTCACCACAGTTAGGTCAATCTAAATACCAAGAAATTAAAATAGCATTTTCCAATTTACATTTATTTGACTGCATGGCTTGGCCTCATTTAAATTCCGGGCTCATATTGAAGCACATCAAATTAATCTGATTACAGCTCATTTCCCAAGTGTCAAAGCTCTGGTCCAAATCCAAGGTGCCACATATGGTGAAGTACACTGGCATGCTGATTACCGCAGGCTCCATTGAGTAGCAATGCTCAACTGAGAGTGGACAGTAATTGCAGGGGAATAATTTGGTTCTGCATTTAAAGATAGGAGCTGGACTACTTGAGTGCCACACTGTTTACATTTCTCCACATCAATCTCGTCGACAGCCATTTAAATTCAACGGTATGTTTCGGTACCAGTGCAAATAGCTTATTACTAGTGGATCATGTGAAAGGTGTGGAGGTTGCGTTAATATTCACCTACAATATAACATTCTACCGTCTCTTAACTTAGTGGAATAAGTCATGTAGCATTTACTGAAACCTAAAGGCACATAGATAAGCAAGGAAAAACTAGAAATCATTGTTTAAACAGAGTCAAATAAATTTAACAAACAAATTAGTGACTTTATGACTACAAGTATGTATATATACAGTATATATACAGTGTATAAGACATTTCTGTGAGAACTACTTTAGTAAAAAAGAGAAACTATACCAGTGGCCTACAAGGAAGGCCAGACCCACCACACAGTTTAGAAGAGAGACGGTAACAATAACAGCAAAAGCGTCATTTAGAGGATGTAAAGGAAGGTCAGGTTGCAAGGCCACATGCAGAGGAAGAAGGGTAGAAGACAGACTAAAGCATTAATATGTGTATGAAATTCTCCAACGGTGTGCAAACAGCAAACTGTGTAGTCCGCTGAGGTGTTTTGGCTTTGGATCAGCTGATGTGAGCAGGGTGGCGAGCTGAGCTTGACTCGGTGGCAGGCCTGAAATAAGCTTTTTCTCCATGTGGCAAAACAACTTTCCCTAATTATAGTTCCACTTTGCATCAATTAGCCAGCTGCCAATGTGTCGGTGCACACAGACAGAATCAGGAGAGGAACTGAGAACAAGCTGACAAAGAGAACTGCCCTCACATACATCACTTCACATTACTTGAGACTGCCAACACAACGACTTGGTCCAGCTCCTCATATTTAAAGAGGAAAGATGGATTCGGCTGCTCACTGACAGTTCAGGAAATTGCACCCTTCTCTCGTTCCCCTGCAGTTTGATAAATAAACTCAACACTTTATTAGCAGATTTGACATTTCTGAACAAAAGAAAGCAAATAAAAAATTTTCCAGCAGGAAAATCTATGTAAATATCTTAAGTGAGTGTCTGTCGGCCCGTTGTGCTCAATCACAATGATGCACATGCCAAACTCCGTTAACCAGGGTGGTTTTATTCATGTTCCTGTCAATATTTTCAGTCCACTGATCTGTAGGTGTCTATAACATGCAATGCATGTGCAACCAAAGCTGAAGAAGACTGCAGGCTGTTTAGTTTGGGATGTAAACACTACAGATTTAATGATATTCTAAATCTGTTTTGCAAATGCTGTAAGAGAAGTGACACAACTCAGAGCACGCTGAGCATTTTGATGAGTAAGACTGAATGTAAACATTCATTTATTTCTGTTTGGGAAGAAACTACAGGCAATTTAACACTTGAAAATATCTGAAATGCAAAAATCAGTATGGACCGTTTCTCATTTCATCCCCATGTTCAGAGAGTTTGTGTGGAGTCGGGTGCAACTGTTGTTAACAATGATCGAGTCCTTCTGAGGCTGGACGGATGGAAGGTAAACTCCTGCGGGGATATCGGAAATGAGTTGTATAGGAAACTCATCAGTCTTCAATTTCTGCTCCACGATACAAGATGTCAAGGGACAGGTGAGTGGATCTTAAGGGAGGCTGTTAGACCTGGACGGAAAATAAAGAAATCGAATCAAAAGGAAGTCAATAAGTACAGCAAACACAACTTTTGCTTTGTCTGAATCTTCTCTTGCTTCCGTCCTTATTACAGCAAGAAGAGTGTAGCTGAGTGTTCAATTGTGAACGTCTTGTTTCCTAAATTTGTTTTCCTAGAAGTAATAGCAGAGGATTATTCCTGAAAACCTCTGATTGTTGGAGTACACACAGTATTCAGTATTCAGCACCTCTATCGTTATGAAACAGATTACTGCTGTAAATCACCAAAACCTACAATGTGTCTCTTGATACTTTCCCTTCGACTCCAGGTTCATTTCCTTCTATTAAAGAGGTAAATCATGAAAAGAAAACGATTAAAAAAAGTAATAGTGTATAGTTAAACAGTTGTGCTCTGCATTTTGAACAGACATCACTCAAACAGAAGATAATACTTCATTTAACAGAGTATTATTCTTATTCTTGAATTAATACACATGAGGTCCACTAGTAAGTATTTCCTACACCAGAATGTATTTGGGACAGACTCAAAATATACATTATATACAACACAATGTTTAGGAAGGGTCTTCTGAACTGGGTGCAGACAAGAGGAAGGCAAGTTGTATATATTTTATTGAAGAAGATGAGGGAGATGACAGGGAGTCGGAGTGGAGCAGGCTGGGAGATGGCAGGAGAGATAGTGGAGGACGGAGCTGGAGAGTCTGGGGGGGGCGAGTAAACACAAGGATGATGGCGGGGGCAAAGGACTTGAGATGAGAAACCAAAGGCAGCGGAGAAAGAGTGAATGGAACTGGAGAGGAGCGAGAGGAGGCAAACATCAGCTCCAACTGAAAGGCTAAGTAGAACAGCGACTTGCAAACACAAAGACTTGAAGGAGAGACTGACTGGCTGAAAGAGAGGCTACGATCCAGCAGCCTGGTATTTGTACAGGACTTGATTACCGTGATGAGGTGCAGCTGGTCCACTCTGACTCCAGTGCACCTGCCTCTACACACACACACACACACACACACATGCACACACACTCAAAAGGAAAGACAGGGAGAGAGACACTCAGGGGCAACAGGTTTGGAAGACAGGATGACAGGTGGAGGAGGCGAGAGGCACTTGAAACTTATAGTGTCGAGATCGGCTGCAGCCGGCAGCTGTTTGAAGATAAGAGTATTATAAGGGCCTTCATATACGCAGTGATTGGACCTCTTAAGTCTGGAAACGATCTGCTCATGTTGAATGGACTTACAACAGTTGTGTCCTTCATGGTTTTCAGTATCACACCAGCGTGTTGATAATATCTACGGTCAGCAGTTCTTCTGCAATAACCGTTCAATGTGTGTACATAATTATTTCCCTGCATGGAAGTTCTTTTGGAAGGTGCTTGGGTCCATCATTTGCATTCAGATTGTCTACTTAAGCACCAGGATTTCACTGGAAAGCAATGCATGCACGTCATCCAGCGGTCCTCAAATGGGGCTTTGAGCCCAGGGACACAGAGCCACTGCAGGGTTGAGGACTGGGGAAGTGGGGTGGGGGCTGAAGATGGGTGGGAGTGGAACTAACTTGAGTGAATGTGATTTACATAGGGAAGATAAACAGAAGGTTTGCTGATGGCATCCTGCTGTTTAACTACCGTACTTGTATTGGTAATGATGAAACCTGTGGATTGAGGGCCATGAACATTACTCATCCTCCGAAGGAAAGAAGGGACCAGAAAAGTTGGAGAAACACTTGTGTATATTTATGTGATTTCAGCGACTGGAGATCAGCCTCAGTGTTTGCTGCTCTCTCTACTGCAGCTGCCTCACGTCGTCGGGAAGAAGCCACAGTAAACACAATGCACTGGAACAAGCAGGAACAACAGTCTGAGCTGTGACCTGAAGACCTCCTCGGCAATAGAACAACTTCTGTTGTACGTCTTATAAAGGAGCTTCATCGCATTTCAGTCCAACTGAATTATTGTATTATATTATGAACTCACCTGAGGTAGCAGCAGCTGCATGTGTAGCCCAGAAAGAGTGTGATGACCGACCGTACACCTTCTTCACTGATGACCTTGTCTTCTTGTTCAAAATCAGTATCCTGCTGTCGGGGGCAGAATAGGGAGTGATGAGGAGGGATGATGTGCACAGAGGCCTCACCACTTGAAGGTGATCACCACACCAGTCGCCTGCTGTTTCCTACCAATTTATATCCAAATCATAGAATTCCTTTTGTGGCCCTGGAAACAGAGGCTCATGGCTCAGTATCAGTCGGCGGTCCAGGAACTGGCCCCTTCTGTTTTAGAGGATGTAGAAATATTCTACCACCATTGTCTCTCCTTCCTTTCCCTCCTTTGGGTGCCTGACTGACAACCGTCACTACTTTTCGCCTCGTGTCACGTCAAGGAAACAGCCGTCGTCCTTGTAAAAACCGTTGCAGACCACAACCGCTGTCCTGCAGGAAGACAGCTGAGTGCCGATTAATGCACAAATTAAAATCTGCGGCACTGAATATCTTCAGAGGACAACAAACAAGCTTTCACAGTGTTTCATAGTTGCATTTCGTTGAAATAAATGAGCAAATACAACTGGCTGGCCGCTCTGACGGCTGCAGGATGGTGTGAATAAAACAGCACTCAGAGGATCAACGGCTGGTCTCAGCCACTCCACCGAGCACCGTGTGGGTCAATACAAGAATAACAGCTTGACAAGAAGAAAACAGGATGTTTGATGTGTTTTTCTGGTATTTGCTAGCAAACAGGTCTCTTAAGAGCGACCTTCATTCAAGCATCAAAGACGATTGAGAGGAAACACGCCGGCGTTTATTCAGACTGATGCAAGAAAACAATAATTCATTGGGAGGTTCTGTGACATTTCGCAATAAGAAACGTCCGTTGTCTTAGTGTTTCAGACATATTGTAGCTGTAACAGGAGAATAATACCTGTACTATAGAGGCAGCTTTATAGCTGTACGCTCTTCTTATATTCCACACATGACTCATTATAGCCTTAAGATATAACAGGGCTTGGAGCCTTATCAATTTGCATATGGGAAATGTTACTTTACATGTTGCTGAAGAGCTTTGAAGGTCATTCAAGAATTTAAATACATAAAGAGAAAATCTGGGTCCAAGATCTTCAAAAACAACAACGGAGGATCTGATAATTGAGTAATGCTGACGACTATATTTGGCTTTGAGAGAAGTCTTCTCTCCTAAAACCCTGTTTATATTCAGTCTTCCATCTCTTGTGTTTACTCTGCTCAGCCACAAACGAAGCAGCGGAGATGACAAGATCCCACCGCTATTTCAATCAGACTACTTCTGGTTAAAAGGAAACCCACACGTTTGCTTTGTGTGACACATCTGACGGCAGCAGCTTATTCAATTACCTGCGTACGATTAATATAAAGGCAAAGCTAATTATTATTATATTTTCCTTTGTTTATGTGCGTCCCTGAGAACTAACGTGGGTGTACTTCATCCCAGAGGTTCAGTGTTCGTGCTGACTCGGCGTACGAGCACCTACAAGTGCAGAGGAACAGGTCATCTATTATAACTTGTAACGAGCCATTGAAGATTGTAAAAAACTTTTCTTTTCATGGGTTTTCTGGTCACATGGATTATGAGGTATTACACATATGACTTTCATTCATAAGGACAATTTCGTCTGCTGCCTCTCATCTTCTGCAGAAATACGGGATTACGATTAAGATTAGTGGCACACATCCACATTTAATATCATCATATGTTCTGATTTTGCTCTAATCTGAGACAAAATCGAGTTTCATAGTTCCAGTCCACGAACACGGTGTGTGTAAAGGAAGGTTTTTTTAGACATCTTAACAGGATTGGTGGTTGTTCTGCCTGGATGTGTTACAGCCAATGAATATATTCTATAGCCGCTGATGCATAATGGGATCCAAACATGTTTTGCTCCAGAAGGATAATGGCTCCATTACTGATGAATAGAAGAGAAGCGGTTCCCTGTCCCACTTCACACGGTGGAGGACGGCACTGAAAGACAGGCTGATGCTGCTCTGAGTGATGTCACTACTTACTATATGAGGTATTGATATGCTTTTCGGTTGTTCAACTACTTTGCTTATCCGCTAATGTCTGGGGACATCCGATGCAAATTTCAAAATGAAGGACTGGAGTGAAGACAGATGTTATCCCCAGATGTTTGAAGAGACAGTGATGAGCACTGACCCACTCAGCTGTGTCTGATGAAGGAACATCAGTGACATCAGACTCAAATGTGATGACCTGAGTCTCATCACTTGGATTGATCGTCACATGATCATAAAGGACCTGCAACCCGATTTGGATAAATGTAAACAACATGTACAGATTATCAGTTCACATCACTGGACCTGCGTCACCGGGGGTCGTAAATAGAACTCCGAGAGAGAAGAAGACTGGAGAGGTGTATAATACGAGCCCTGGAAACGTCAATGAACAGCAAGAAGATTGGACAAGAAGAGACATAATGGACCCTCCAAACACCAACATCAGCTGTGAATCGACTGAGTAGAGGTAAACATCATCAAACATAATGGAATTGCACCCAACACCCCCCCCCCCCCCCCCCCCCCCCGGCCCCGCCCTGACAGCCATTATGTAACAGAAACAGGAGGACTCACAAACCAATAAAACTATATACTACAATATGCTATGTGCATCCAGTTTGATGTATATAACAGCAGGGATAAATGGGATGAAAAACATTCTTTGTCAGCATGTTTTATTGAAATATAGTGGAGCGTGTAACGCTGCCGTCTGCGGGAAGCATCCTTCTCCTTGTCGAATGAACTCAGGCTTTCCAGACTGATTGGCTCACCTGATTTGTGAGGAGATGAAGTGGCTCATCGAGAGTGAAAACTTGAAATTGCGGGAAATTGTGGATAATTTATCCCCCTCGAGTCGACAAACCGCCGCAGGCCGTCTCTCTTCCTCTTGTATGCGACTGTGCAAGATGAAAAAAAAAAAGGGTGGATTCAGGATAAATCCCATAAAAAAACAAGGGAGACAAGTGACTCCATATAGACACATGAATTTACAATACGACATCAATACTGGACAATTTACTAACTTTTTCTAGAAGAATAATCCTGAAAAACTCATCTGGGATGGCTCGATATCACTCAGGGGAAATCAATAGAAAGAAGAATGATCTGCCATCACATCGGCCTCCAGCTCATAACCTCAGTCAGACAGTTTGTGGTCAAATGTCTGCATTAGTTTACAGTGATGTCAGTCTGTATGTGATGTGCAGTGTTTCAATGTGGCTCTTGATACACGACCTACTTAGTAAATGTGTCAAAGGAAGGCCAGACTTCGACCTTCATCAGTGAGGGTTTATATATAACAACATGGCCCTACCTTCTTATCTTTTAGGCTGTAATTTAACATTTTGGATGCACCTGCAGAGGATTCAACAGGCAGGGAGATATCATCTATCACAACAACAAACAAAGGGTGCAAGCAAGGAATGCAAACAAACTCAAAGGGAAAATCAGGAAACTAAACATCCAGATTAAACACGAGGAGATGAAGAGCGCAGCAGGACAACAAACACACACACAAAGGATCCGTCAAAGGTCGACAAGTAAGAAAGCACTGGAATACAAACTGAACAAAGCAGGTAGCTGCACACAGGTGGAAGAACACAGGAGAAGGAAGAGGAGAGCTGATGCAGAGCGGTTTAGGGGGAAGAGCAGGCAGATGTACAGAATAAAACGAGTGGAAACACTGAAATCTTGATAGATGTGTTGTTAATGCTCCCTGACGTTGTCACTCTGGTGGCAAGGACGTCCAGGTGTTTGAACTCATTCCTGCTCTCATTGACCTACATCCCGACGTCAAATAGTGATGCAACCAACATTGGAAGGAATGACATCATGGCAGGGAATAACCTTCAATCCCTGTGCAAAGAGTTGGAACACATGAGTGGACACTTCAGTCTCCAACAGTTATTTCTAAAGGCCTTGATATAAATGTTTGTACTCCATGTACGGATTTTCGCCCATGTTGGTTCGAGGATAGTCACAGTTGCCATCGGGAGCACCTGGAGAAATCCAAGCTCATGCAACACCACGCTTGAAGACAAGTGATATGATGGGAAACATTTGCAGCAGCAGCAGCACGTCAAGATGGAGGTTAGAAGGGTACCAGGCTTGTTGCAGCCAGGACCAGGCTGCAAGCACAACGCCAGCGGTAAGACATCTAACAAGTTCAGTATCTCATGATGACACATAGCTACTTAATGAAATCCTGTATGTCTTTTTAAATTATCTGCTTGCATAGCTAAGCTACCCCTGATAGCCACGGAGCCGGATGAATCATCATGTGTGCTGAGTTATTGGTTTGAGCATCACAGTCGGGACTGACTCCTGGTAGTTTGTGTGTATAACGTTATGCACACAAACTAGCACTTAAACAGAGGCAGTAAAGGGTTGGTGACCTCTTGCGGATGACAGGCTCAACATGCACGACCATAATTATAAAACATATTGTGGAGTGGTGGAGGAAAAGATCTGATTATTTGATGCATTATTATTGAATTATACATTGAGTGTACACCATCTAGTATGAAATGTGCTCCATGAATAAAACTTGACTTAACTTACTAGCTACCCAATGTTAAAAGAGACATGTAGGTCATATAGAAACTGCTTCCTCAAGGGACTCGCAACAACCCAAATCTGTGTGTGTGTCTCACAACATGTGATCATTATTCAGGATTTCCCACACACAAGATGAAAGTGAATGCAGCACGCAAACATGTTCTCCAGTGAGCTGCCAACAAGTGTAGGACACAGTAATTGATATATATATCTATTTATTGACTCACAAATGTAATTTGGGAACATCCAATCACGCTGCTCTGTAACTTGTATTCACTAGTTTAATTAGGTTTTTTTTACTCCTTTGAAATTCAGCTCTTATATTTTCTCCTACAATTGTTCTCTTCTCTTGATGCCTTTCATGTTTCCTGAAAAACACTTGTTGTTTGCTGTTGAAAGATGCTGCACAAATAAACTTGTCCTGCCTCCCTGCAGACATATATTGTACTGAGCCTCAAGTCTCTGTTATACTTGTTAATATCTTCATTGAAAACAGGGGACCCATGGCTGTGTTAACACACTATATACACTCCATATGTTTGGAGTGTATATGGCCTTGGCTTTTATGATCCACCTATGTTTTCCAATCTTCCAATTTGTATCAGACAACCTTCATGATCCTGGCTCAGGGGATTTGCTCGACATCAAAGCACCAGGAGGGATGCGATGCTTTCAGATGGATATTTGTCTCTATACCCAGACACACGTGTGGATAGATGGCTGTTGGGATCTCTTGTCTCCTCCTGAATACCTGAAGACCCGGCATTGCATTCCTGTAAAAGCATGTGTCTTCCTTATTGTGATACAGTTGGAGCTGCACGACTGATGAGAAACTTAATGTCAAAATCTGCATGATGATTTAAAATTCATGTGACGTGTTAAATCAGCATTCCAGCGTTGCTGCAAATAACTGTGAGGATGAAAAAAGAAGCAGAAAGTGAAATCTATTTTAATAATGTCGGAAGTTCCCCCAGTGTAAAGAGCAACACGCTCGCACACGCGCCCGCGCGCGCGCACACACATACCTGCCACAAATAATCAGCTATGAAGAACCTCTCTGAAACAGAATGACTGTGACTAATTCATGCGCTGCGGCGGGTCTGC
>CAAKHC010013585.1:14519-27367 GCA_901007825.1 Macroramphosus scolopax
AGGTGAGAGAGAGTGAAACACACACTCGGTTGTTGTTCCTCGCGCACACACACACACACACACACACACACACACACACAGAGAGAGAGAGTTCTGGGTATGGAGAGGCTGTGAATAAAGGGTATTAAAATGTTTTTGGCAGGGCTGTAGTTTCCTCCTCTCCCTCCATTCTGCAACAGTAATGAACAACGAGCTTTTTTTTATTATTATTATATTTACTGTATACGTTTATTTATATTACAGTAAATCTCTCTTAAACAGATTTACCCTCCCAAGAACGGGTGAATTTAATACGACATCGCACACGTTGTTTGTTTTGTACAGACTTGTAGGAGCGAGCAGACGTCAACCGGGGCCGTTATATAAGGAATATATAAGTTCATCGGATCAGCCCCACAACTTCAAATATTAGGGTTTTTTAGGGTCCAATAATAAATGATGCAGCTTGTGCATTAATGCATCAACCATGAAAGTTAATGGAACTCAACAAAGAGAAAAAACGAGCTGTTTTAAGCCCATTTAATGCAACGTATTGAGTGTTCTTAATGTTAATGTCTCTGGGACGCAGCTATGCAGAAATCGAGGGAGCAACTTGGCTGTGTAGAAACATTCATTCAAAGTGACGCGAATCCCGAAATGCTGTGTTCAGTGTCCTCCAGCGACAGTCGTGAGTGTCGAGGTTCAATCGAACGTTCAAGAGCACAAAGTCACTGTTCACCACTCCGAACGCTTTTAAGATTCGTGCTATTTATCCTCCGACTAACTGCGTTTGAATGGGAAGAGAAGACGCACACACACACACACACACACGCCGAACACAGGCCGTCACTCACGGCTGCACACAAAATGCCTCCAGTCAGGCGGACGGAGATTCAAAATGGCCGACAGTCGGTTGGTGTATGCGTTGGAACAGAGCGGAGTGTTCTGTGTTGACGGGGAATTTGGCAGCGTCCCAGTGACGGATCCATACAGCCGTCAGATAAAGACTGCAGTGTTCCACCGAGGAGGACGACAGACAGAGAGGGTGGAGAGGTGTTTACGTCTGCACCCCCCCCACCCACCACCCACCACCAACACCACCACCACCCCCACCCCCACACGCCTCCATCACGGAGGTCAACTGTAAAAAGGATTATATAGTAGAATATTCCAGCCTTCACATTGTTGTTAAACATCCGATTCACGCTCTTTCCTATCTGCCCCCTCCTTTCTCTGCTTCTCCTTTCAGCTCTGTCTGGAGGCCTTCAGGGCCAAAGCGCCTCCTCTGTCAGTTCAGAGATTAAGTCTGAAGACGAGGGAGATGACAACCTTCAGGACTCGAAGCCCTTGGAACCCAAAAAGGAGGACCTCGACAACAAGGATCTCAAATCCATCGACAGGTCAGTATCTAGGTCACCTAAACTCTCACTGGGCTCCTCGGAGCTCACAGACCTTCCCGGTTCCACATGTCATATGTAAACAAACATCTGTTTAAGAAATCTGGTAATACTGAGTCTTTTCGTTCATCATTTAAACAACATGGCCGCAGTTGGAGCCGAGTCAGCGCTGTCGAGACAAGCAGAGTTTCGTGGCGGACCCGAGGCTCCGGGTTGATCCCGTTAGTCTCTCCATGGGTCTTCAGCCTGGTTTTAACTGCTCCTCACACATCAGAGTAGAGCCCACAGTCAAATCCTCAAAGAAGCCCTGCTGCATTCAGGGTGCAGAAGTCAAAACAAAAAGATTTCACAGAACGCTCCTGCCGAAACTGAAACCGAAAGTTGTTTTCAAACTTGTTTCCAAAGGGGCGAAACTCACTCGTTACACGAACAGTGAAGTTGGCTGTGATACATTCAAGGAATGGTACAACTGTGTTGATTTCACAAACCAAAGCTCAGCTTGTTAAACAAACGATAAGCATCCAGAGATAAAACGTTTGCTATAATGAGCAACCAAACTATAAACTGAACTTTCCCCCTCACTTCCTCTTCCTTCGCTCCTCTTCGTCCACATCCGCAGCAACAACGACGACGAGGACCTGTCTCCGGAGCAGAAAATGGAGAGAGAGAGGGAACGGAGGATGGCCAACAATGCGCGAGAGCGCCTGCGAGTCCGCGACATCAACGAGGCGTTCAAGGAGCTGGGCAAGATGGTCCAGCTGCACCTGAAGAGCGACAAACCACAGACCAAGTTACTAATCCTCCACCAGGCCGTGGCCGTCATCCTCAGTCTGGAGCAGCAAGTCAGAGGTCAGTTTACAAAAAGGAGGAGAGGATTTAAAAGGGTTCATCCTAAAGGAAAGCAGGTCTAGGATCAGTAGCCCACAGAGATGTGGTGTTCATGGCTTCTGATTTTAATAATGATGAAAAACTCAGTGTAGCCAAACAGTATTGGAGGAGACAGAAAAGCTATAAATGATGTTGTGATTGTGCTGCTGCTGTTGCTTCTATAAAGCCGCTTGTTTTTCCAGACAACTCAAGCACACAAAGAATTCTCCCCATGAGAGCTGCTACTGGCGGAACAGCGACTTCAAGACTAAATCAATGTCCGTCAATCCTGAAGGATTCAAACCTGAGACAAATGTTGCTGAAAGAGTAGTAAGAATAGCAAAGTACTAGCTGATGAAACATGCACCAAAGTACAGGGACAACCCAGGACAGCAGGACATCAGGGGGAAGGGGAGGACATGGTCTCCATCTGGAACCACACCAGCCAATTCCTTTGTCTCCCTTCTTCTAGAGAGGAACCTGAACCCTAAAGCGGCCTGTCTGAAGCGGCGCGAGGAGGAGAAGGTCAACGTGACGTCAGACGGGAATCCCCTCTCGCTGGCTGCTGCACACCACGCCGCCATGGGCGATGGGTCGAATCCCATGGGACAAATGTAAAACGCAGCGACACCTCCTCTCCTCCGAATGGTCAGAAGATTTCACTTATCAACTAATCTGCTGTTGTACCTTTAGCTCAAATCAAAGTTTCATAACTCAGAAACCAATCCGGAACCATTTCCTAAATCATTTTATAAATCCATGAGAAATTCAGCCTATGGCAAAAAATAATTATACAGTTTCACATTTTGGCCTCCAATAAATTTTTGGAAAAGGACATTTCATTCATTTGTCTGTGTGCTTTTTTACCATTTGTTTCCTGCAGAGTAGAATCGTAGTTGACGAAAACAGCAATACGACCGTCACCATCTCATTCATTTATTATCACAAACCCAAAACAGACGATTTTTATTGGGCCACAAATGTATTTATCAACTCATATTTAGTATCTTTTGTGCAAAAAAGCTTGAAAGTTACGTACAAATTAAATCACATGTTTCTTTTTGATTGTATCATTAACGTCATTACAAGGGTGATTCCTCGTCGTTATCGGTCTTTTGTCGTATATATGTACGAAAGGGGGCACCCAGTTTTTAGTATACTTCTCATCTGATCTTTATAAACATGCACTCACTTAAAATCGAAATCATATTTAATGAAATTTAAAAATTTTCTCTAGGCATCCCAATTTTTTCGTATATAAATGAATATACAAACACACGATCCAGTTGTAGTGTCATGTCTAGAGCAGTCAAAGCAAAGGTTAAATCACACAGACAATGGTCCACATTCTGTTTTCCAATCCCAAATACTGTTCAGTGGTAAGTTGAATGAACTTGCGTTGTTCAGTTACAGACAGTTGAGCGGAAGCTCGATGACGCTATTGCCGGACACGAACACAAAACCAGACACGACTTACTTTCTGTCTGGTCAGGGTACATTTTAACAACAGATTGGCAGTAAGTGTGATTTTAACGTGTGACTGTGTGTTTTCTGTCTCTTTTTGTCTCTGTTCTTGGCTGTACTACTTTGTTTTCTCTTAAACCGGTCGAATTTATCGTTTGTGTTGCATGTGGATCCTGAATCGAGCTCATTATCTGTTGTGCAGACGTCCAGGGGTAATAAAAGTAGTTTCTCTCTAAGCTTCCAGAGCTCGGTGGTACATGCACCCGATATATTGATTGCTGAAAAACACTCATAAGATTCCTTGAGGTGATCAGAAGTAAACCCCACATTAAGCGGCCTTGTGCGCTGTTGATCCTCCACCAGCAACCCAAACAGCTTCAACGCAGTTAGAACCGACTGATCTGCTGACGACGATGGCCAAAGCATTGGACCGACATACGTTTCATACAGCTTCAACATCCATCAAGCCATCCTGGACTATTAGGCACCATCTGCACATCTTCAGTCATGGATCAAAGAATGTGGTGGAGTTAATCATGTGATATTCGTTGCTCTTCAAAGAGCCAATTCCACCAATTGATTTTCCCGAAAACTGCTCACCAGAAATTCAAATTGAAATCTGTAGATGATATTTATTTAATTTTATGGGTCTAATTAACACCTCTACAATCATGCTACCCAAAGAATTAACCTTCCTTTTTTGTCATTCATCTAAAGTGCTCCCTTGGGGTGTTCAGTCACTAAGAGTCTCTACTGTTTATTCGTTTGTGCGTACGGTTTTCCTTCTGCTCTCGTGTTTATTTTGCCCTTTATCTCTCTAGGTCCAAGGTGCCAGAGTTCATCAAGATGATGACTGACCGCTTCCTCTGACAGGGTTTCCATGACATCCAAGCAATCAATCAAACCAGTTGTTGCTTCAACCTGACCAATCAGATTCTCCAGAATCTGAAAAAATCTGAATCTCTCCTCTCGTCTGTCTTCTGATCCGCCTCTTCGCCTTCGTCTCGTTATTCTGTCGAGAACACGAACTGCAGAGTCATATTAGTCGCTTTCGTCACTTTGCATCGACCAGCTCGAGTGAACTGGATGCTACTTTTGTGGAGACGTTGTACGGCCGCTGCAACAAGGCTGCTATGAAGTGGCAGTTTGTGGGAGCTTTTGACACAAAGTTACCACCATGGACAAAAGTCTTCGGAATCACCAATCATCCCAGAAATTCTTCTTCTTGTACTACTTGTTTTATCAGCATTCCCAGTTTAAAAGAACAAAATGGTAAATACATAAATATATGTATGTATATATATATACATATATATGTGTGTGTGTGTGTATATGAGAAACAAACACAGTGCCGGATGAGGGCAGTGAGGAGTGTCAGGAATGTGGAGGGTAGTTCAAAATGATACAAAACATATCACAGAGTGAGATTTTTTTAAAAGCAACATAGCGCAGCTGTTGAACGCGCGTCTCTGACTGAAAGGCAATCTAACGACACACTGTGGATGAAGCTGTGCCTGACCACCTCTTTGGATGCAAATCGGATAGTTACACAGACACAGTAAGCAAAGCAAACAAAACAAAAAAAAAAAAGAACAGGAAAACGAAGTATCTTGGATGCAGGCTACACACTCATAAGTCCCGACAAGCTACGCATTTTTCAAAAGAAGTTTAGAATAAGAAGATATCAGGATGCCAGTATCTTCCGTTACCCTGTCCCGTATTGTAGAGTGATCGGAACAAAACGTGATGCAAAAGCTTTCGGACTATCAAAGACACCTGAACAGACGCAGAGCTAAACGAGAAGCAGGGGTAACATGTTCCTTCCTTTCCAATGCATTTCCTCTTAAAGTGGAAACATCGATGTTTTCCGCATCTTCATTAGCGCACCATGCTAATTACCACTTTGTAAAACAGTCTGCAAAATTGTACATACTGACACCAAGATACTGGACAGTTGTACCCGAATGTGTCGTGCATCTACTAAGAGGAAGAAAATTTCTTGTGAATCAATCATTGAATAATTAATCAATCGATGAGGGATCCCGTAGGGTATTTAAATTATGGAAGGTAGGGGAATTGTAGAAGCAAGGACGAAAGGAAGAACCAAGCAGTGGTGAAAAAGTGTACTTTTAAATTTTTCGAAAGAAAGCTCTAGCAAACATCCCCAATCAAGGTCCTTTGTCGGACGTTCCTCAGCATGGGCAGAGTTTGGACTGTTGTCTGGACCTTAACCGAAACCTAAGGACTACTGGGCAGAATGGACAGTTGATAGGAAACAGATGAATGGATTAGCGGAGGAGGGAAAAGGGTCAGACTTAGCACTGAAGTGTATCCTATTCCACCTGAAGCACATTCCATGACTTACCATCGCTCTCTTTGATCACGTGGTCCCAAAGTCCTGAGGACCTGAACTATCAGAGGTGCGGTGACTCACGACAAGATCGACGCGGACCAACTTCCGGACAAGTTAGAGAAAAACAGATAATCCAGAGGTGATGACACTGCAGGGGGAAGCAAAGGGAACAATCATTAGGGTGAAGGGTGTGACATTTTCCTGCAAAGCAGCAGCAGTCGAAGCACTCCTGCGATGGATTCAGTAGATTCACACCTTTGCTTGTTTAGTATCTCGCTCAACCAACGCTCTAAACCTCTAAACAAAATCTCTGACCTGCCCCGATTTACATTTGCTCTCTGTGACAGACATGTCATTGCAGATGTGTCTTGCTGCCGGTGGCCATTAGCAACACCTCACCTAGCATCTTCAAGGACAAGGACCAGTTTCATTCGGTGGTTATCGGACAACTCCCAGGTTATCTAATGTGAACAAACACAGACTCTTGTTTGGCAACAGGCAAGGTTTTTGGGTTTGGCCTGAGGATCAGCTACAGTTAGCAGCACCTCTGGAAGTTATTGAAATTCAGAATATTTGCTAAAAACAAGCACTTAATTGGCGCCAGATCAGAAGTCTACATCTGAGGAAGGTCAAATAACAAAGCACTTCAGCATTTCATAGTATTATCTCTTTCACTAAGACTCGCCGAGGTTTCTAGGGTAGAAGGTTTGTAATCATCAACAATTACTGAAGAGCAATGTGATTAAAGTTTAACAGTTGGATGATTGGCAATGTTTATTTCATTGCAGGTCGATAAAAGCAACAGAAAAGGCTAACTGGAATATCGCCCATTGTTTTCTAGTGTCAATATGAAAGCCCCCTTACGTTGCCAGATTTAAACCATCACAATCAAGGCCTGTACTTAATCCGTAGTCCCAGTGCTGTCTTCTCTGCTGACCCTAGCCTTATGAGCCCTAAGCTAGCCCCCCTCCAGCCTCTTGCCCTACCTAAGCGGTCCCACAGATGCAATTTGAACATTCACACTTCTACCAATGTGCCTTTTTAGAGTTCATATCATTCGAGTTGCCAGAGGAGGACATTTACCTGGTCTTTTAATAGGATGCAAGCTTAGGGAAACCTGTTCTTAGTCATTAGGTTCTATGCAGTCAGGTTTTTTACCAGACCTGGGAATTTAAAAAAAGCTAAAAAGGAAAAAAAAGTATTTTTTGGATTAAAAAATAAACTGTATTTAATGTACTGTATGCTTATATGTAACTAGACAGCGTGTTCTGGCTTCAAGCCAATGGGACAGATGCTTGATTTAGCAAGACAACCCCCCCTCCCAGTTCTCCCCGCCCCTCAGAAGTTCTCCAAATCCTAAACCCCACTTACCTGTACCAAGCCCCGCCCTGTTTCCATGGTGAACAACGCGTCTCTTCTTGTATTATAGCTTATCAGCTTTTTATCAATATTTGATCGGCTTGTCCTTAAGCCAATGTAGTCTTCAGTACAAAGTGTGTGGTCGTATGTTGTAAAAACAGGTTTTCCTTTTTACTTTCTCTCTCTCTCTCTTTCTCTTTCTCTCTCTTTCGCTCTCTCTCTTTTTTAAGAAAATCATTTCGCTTTTTATTTGTCTGTTCTGGTTTACATGTCTGTTACAGGAAAATGTAAAAAAAAAAAAAATTAAAAATAAAAAAAAAAAACAACAACAGAAAATCAACACAATTCGCTACCCGGCAGCGTTGTTCCCTGTCGGTGGTCATTTTTGGCGTGGTTCAAATCCTACCTAATCAACAGGAAGGCACGGAAACTGGAAAAGAATCTATTTGAATAAATCAATCTATATATAAATGTACAAAAAATATATACGATATATAGGGAATGGGCCATTTTCTGTTATTTTGAAGTTTTTTGTTGCAAAGGAGTGTTCGCTTGAGGAGGAGTTATTTTCTCAAAGACTGAACTGGCAGAAGTTGGCGAGGCCCCTCAGTGTTATGAATTTTTCAACTGACTTTGTTGTGTTTTCTGTTGTTGCCATGACAACACCCTCCGACTAGTACGGCCCCCCCCCTGCACAGGACAAAACGGGACTGGAGGTCCAACAGTTCCTCTCACTGCTATCTATCCAAGGCAACAACACACAGACATTTGTAAATTGTATGCAACAAAATGGCAAACTTTACCATTATTTTGAAATTGTGTATGTAAAAGTTATATTTTTACATGTAGACTGTTGTTATTTTGTGTTTAGAAATATGTTGTATCGTTTTTTCGTTAAAAAGATGAAAAAGTAAAATTCAGTGTGTGTTGAAAAAATGTGTCACATTGAAAATGTAGTGAGGTCAGAAAAACTCTGATTTTTTTTCTTTTTTTTTCAACATGTTTTTATCTGTGAGGAACATTTTTGTGGGTTCTTGGGAGAATCAGAAATCATAAAAGATATATGATATTCGTTAAATTGTCCATGCCTCATAACATTACCATTTTTAATTGTATTTTTTGCAGAGAAATGTGTAAATAGTCATAAAAACATTTTCTGTGAAGTTTCTGTGGCGTGAGGACTTGCCAGTGAGAGGTGATGATGATGAACTCATTTTGTTTTGTTTTTTCAAGAAGGTCGTATTCGTCTGGTTACAGTAGCCAGGCGCCAACTTTTCATAGTCAGTAATGCTCAGTGGTTTATGTGCTTTTGGATGCCGACCATCTGACTTGTAGGTAAAAAATATTGTCTTTGCTTACACAATGAATCACTTCTGTCAGAGCTGGCCAAAGCCAAGATTTTGGCTGTGTAAAGGAATTTTTGTTTGATTAAAAAATTTAGAAGGAAAAAATAACAAGTTAAGTATAAAACTGCAAAGCGAGAAAATGCTACTTTTAGGGATCATGCAACTACAAAAATGGCCTCGTTTTATAAGTACCCCCAAGATTAATGGTGATAATCTCGCTAGGATGTAACAAGAAAATTATTTAATAACATATTTGTCGGCGCATAACTTATTACAACAACTTCTTCTGGTTAAATCACAAAAATACACAACTCAAAGAGTTGATTTTCATTTAAATACAATACTACAAAAACTAAACTGGGGTACCGTAATAAAATTTCCTTTGGCATGCTGGTGGCTTTGAGCCAGCTCTGACTCCGGTGCATTTATATCTCCAAGACAGGTTGTAGATGTGAAATAAATGAAAGTCCCTCGGCACCTGATTCATGATTAATATATTAAATTTATTGGAGTTTTTGCTAATATAAATAAAGAGGTTGTCGGCAAACAATCTTATCAGCTATTTTCCCAAAAAGGTATCAGATCATGTGCAAGGCAGTTTCAGTCACTTGTTTTTAGTGTTTGCCATTACAATTGAGCTTTTTATCAAAAGGAAAAGCTGCTTTGAGTCGGACCTAGGTGAAACACTAGGATTGAATCTGTCAGTATAAGTGCTAAATGTGTTTTTAAGTAATGTTATTTTTGCTATGCTTCATTTCATATTTTCTCTTTGTTGTATAATCAAGTCATCTCCGGAATAACAGTATTTTCATTCTTATGTTACCCCTGATGTTTCTATTAGCCAAAATGTTTTATTTTTCTTTTCCCTCCTTGTTGTACATACACACCTCATTTCTCTTTTTCAGTGACTGTGCCAAGAGCTTTGTAATCTGTTACTCTGTACCAGTTTTACTGCAATAATGAGTTGAATTCAAAACAGCCACTCTTGTCCTTTGTTTTCCCAGCAATTATAGAAACAGACAATATTTCTCCCTTTTCTCATGATGTAGTAATAATTAATGAACATATACACGTGTGTTTATACTCCAGAGGTGAGCACTGACCACATCGGTAGCACAACAAATCTGAATTTGGTATATTTATACTAAATATACTGGTTTAATGTGTATTTTTCATGCAAAACAATTAAAATATAATTGAACATTATGGTTAACATTTTATACAAGTGATCAGGAAAGATGCATTTGTGGAGCATCTTTGGCAGAAAGGTAATCTGATTCCTGTGAAAGAAAATGACAATGAACAATGAAAGGCTCCCCGCTTCCATGTATGTAACGATGTAGCAGAACGTTTCATTTGTATAAATGTCCACAAGTGATCTTTAAAGTCCTGACCCTATTTTTTAGTCTTTTCTTGCACTTATTTAATTCATATTTTATCAGTTTCATAAAAATAAATCAGTAAAACTTATTTTTACTGAAGTGTAGCCCCTGATGCTTGCAAACTAAGTTTAGGATAATTCAGGTATATTTCCACCAGGGACCTATTTGACCATCGAAATGACTCATAGGGACCAAACTGATTGTAACTGGTGCAGCTTGGAACAATATAGCGATCAGCAAAATGGCTGAGCTGACACAGACATATTCACTTACTTAGATTAAGTCATTAACTTGAAAATCACAGGTGATTTTGTAAAGAAAAAGAAATAAAAGATGAGGTACAGCAAAGACATTTAATCATTATCGGGAATATATTTGTCTTCTCTGATCCGACTGAAAACCTGCTCAAACTATCTGATACAGATTGAAAACCTTTCACTTCCACAGTCAATGCCAGCATCCATAAATCAGCCAGTGTTAGACATTTTACATTTCATTAACATGTATTACGTTTATTACCTCCGCCAAGGGACTCATGTTTATGCTGGTGCTTATGTTCGTCTGTCTGCCCGTCTCTCTGCCTGTATTAAGCAAAAAACTGCTTGGCCGATTCTCCCCGAACTTATTGGAGGGCTCAAGCATGGGCCAAGGAACATAAAGTTTTGGATCATAGCATCAAAACTGCATTTGCTTGCTTTAGTGTTGGAGGTCGGCGCTCTCCGAGTGCCTGGTTGTCAACAGGATTACAAAAACTAGAGGCTCCAGAGTGGAACTCCGAAGGAGACACACTGTAAAAGCCGTTAGGAGACTTCAGGTTGTTCAAAACAACACTGACTCATCCAGCAACTTTCCGGACAAACCAAACGGACTTTCACAGAAGACTATCGCCTGTAAGCCTCTTTTGTGTTGTTTACAAAGGTTGGTAAAGTGTTTTCCGAGTTTAGCACAAAGAGCAGGGCTAATCTTAGCTTAATTAAAAAACAAGTTTGAAGAGTTTCAACGCTTCCTGATTGACATGCTCTATCCTGTCAGTTGGGTTAACAGCACAGTACGGCACATTAAACCTCTTTTCTATTGGTGTTGTCGTATATTATGTCACACCATCACTATGTATTTTGGTCTCAGATGTAGTTGTCTTCGTGCAGGGCCAGATATCACTCAGGCTAACTAGGAACAATTGGGTGAAGGAGACGAGGATGGATGAAAAATACAACAACTGTCTTAAAAAGTTGAGAAATAATTACACATAATTCTGACAATAAAGCTGAATATTGTTATTTGTTATTAAATGCAATGCATTTCGGTGGAGGCCTTCATCATATTCATGTTCAGTGTTGCTCGAATTACCACAAACAGCAATCAGTTCTAACACAGTTAAAGGAATAGTTCAACATTTAGAGAGATACACACATTAGGATTCTTTTCTGCACGTGACCGTAACACAAATCAACACAACACGACACTACAACAGAAAGGCGATTGTTCGTCCCAGTCAAGACCTGCCCACTCCAGATCACCTCTCACAATTTTCCCGAAGCGAGGATGACCCTGCAGAGGAGGAGAGGCAGTCGAGCTGGGGTTTCTGGTCCAGTTGAGGTCGCATGCTCCTTGTATCCTCCTCCCCGGATTGTTTCTGGCCAACATGCAGTCTCTGAACAATCTCAATGCCAGCTATAGTCACAGATATCTTTCCAGATAAGCATCCAGTACTGCAATGTGATCTGCCTCACAGACACCTGGCTGTTGGATGAGATACTGGACAATGCAATCCAGCCTAAGAGTTCCTCGTTTAACATCCGGGTAGAGATGAGGGGCTCTCTGTGAAATGGAGGGGGCACAGCGTTATTTCTAATGGTTAACTGGGCCAATAACTTTGCCATGATGTTTTTTAAAGACATATTTATATATTTTTTGTGCTCTTTATAGTTTTTTTGTACATCTTATGTCATTTATATTTAATTCTGTAATCGGAGTGAATAAAAATCTTGAATATTGAGGTCTTTCCCTTGTAATTACAAGTCTCTTGCCTGTTTAATGTCACTCATCCTGCCTGTTCTATTACACCACAGTAAGAAGAGAATCAATAAGATTATCGATATGCTCATACATAAGATGTTTTTCAACTAACTCTTTTGGTTACTCAGTAACCCAGGTTATTAGTGTTGTGTCCTTGGTGATGCTGGTTTTAGAGCACCGTTCTCATCACAGACAGTCTTTGTTTGTGTACAATATATGAGGCTCAATAGATATTTATAAGAGGGACCCAAAAGCTACATCTTCATGTTCAGGTTGAGAAAGAAGTAGTTTAACTAACTGTTATTTAGCCCCGTCCACATGAGGTGATGAGCTAGAGGTGGATGGATACGCCAACAAAACGAATTAAAACATGTGACACCACTGTTTGTTTATCATCTCCTACTGTAAGTCAGTGTTGGTTTCTTTTTACCATGACCAAGTAGTTAATCCTTGTCATTCTAAATCTGACCTTCAACTTTCCTTACAATAACTAAGTTGTTTCTGTACTTACACCTTGCCAAATCTTAATCTGAGCAAACCAGGCTCATACTTATCTGGCGCCCCCTATTGAACACAAACCAGCCACCTGCAATCTACAGGTGTGTCTCCAGGGAAGCTTGATTGTTTCAAGTCCAGAAAGACACGCTTCATGTTTTTCTTTACAGGAATAAAACTTAAAATAATT
>CAAKHC010013585.1:29940-43317 GCA_901007825.1 Macroramphosus scolopax
CGGAGGGTGGGGTGAAGGGCTGTATGGAGAACGGGATAAAGGAGAGAGAGAGAGAGAGAGAGAGAGAGAGAGAGAGAGAGAGAGAGAGAGAGAGAGAGAGAGAGAGAGAGTCCATAGTATTCTGCAACCTGCTGAAAGGGTGTGTTCCAAGCTCCAGCTCAGAGGAATGTGAGGCGTGGTTGCAAGTGTTGCCCAACACAAAGCAGGCCTGCGTTCAGTCTGACACCTATGGCAACCGGTGGCTGTTTAACCAACACTCGACAACAGGAGACTCCACACCTCAACTGTTAACTGGCAGTTTATCTGAGGATGTGTTGCTTTGCAAGTGTCCTCAGACTGTGTTTCCTCATTCTGATGTTACTTCGTCAAAAGCTTGTAATAAAAGTTTACACCAATATGTTCAGGAATAACCAGTGCACATCAAGCCTGTCATTACACGAAACATGACGGCATCGCTAGACTGTTTGCTTTCATCGCATCGCCTGAAGACATAATTACCATTGATGAGCAAGACATGCCCTCCTCTTTTTAATGAATCCTTTATAATGCTCGTCTCACGACAGCTTTAGCTTGATTCCCGGACTAACGTGTATTGAAATAGCGATCCTCTGAACATGCACTCTGCAAAATTGAGAGACAGAAATGACTGCAGGCTGTCGAACATTCCTGAAATACTTATAATAGTTGCATGTTGTTGAGAAACTGATGCACAAGAGCTCCAAACATGGTGAGAGAGAGAGAGAGAGAGAGAGAGAGAGAGAGAGAGAGAGAGAGAGAGAGAGAGAGAGAGAGAGAGAGATGGGTGTAACACGTTTGTCCAAACTCTCTAAATTGGATGTACTGTTGCACAACTCAACTTTCCCTCCTCTCTTCCCTCCTCCCCTCCCATTGGCGAAGGCGACCAGGTGGAGCGACAGCTATTCTGCTGACGTCACGGTTAAGCGACGTACGGCAGGTGTAGCGCCGGGTCCGCCCACAAAATAAACTTCTGTCAGCCAGAAAGTGCAGCCTGTCAGTCGGCAGCAGAGCCCCGCAGAGAGAAGAACATTTACAGGTAAGAAGCTGATGATTTAATTGGTCACTCGTTGGATTTGAACCCGTCAACTGTGTCGGGTTCAGGTCAGTGGTTGTCATTGTTATGCTAGCTTAACCGCTTTGAGTTACTTCTGGGAGTAGACGACAAGTTTCCTGAAGACCTCAGCTCAGCTGGTCGGAATAGAAACTATAACGTTTGACTTCTTGAGATGTGTTTTGGAGGAACAGCTGTTGAGCGGACGAATTGCCAGGGAAGTCCTGAACTTTTCTATCAAAAACATAACAAAAAGGAAATATGAGCCACGAGGAACTAACTCCGTATCACAGTTTACCATATAAACTGAGAATTTATTTTACATGCTAACACCATCAGACTTGTAGAGTCGGCATCAATGAAGAAACATAGGCAGGAATGATAACATAAAACAACTTATAATTCATACACAGTGACTCAAAATGTAGGTTTCTGTTAGAGCTTTCAATATCACTTTTATAAAATGTGGGTGGAAGAGTGATAATTTATGAAAGACAGAATTACGTAAATTTAAAAGCATTGCTGGGTGATGTCCGCTTGTCACCCACAGGTTATGGTCTTACTCTATCTATCTTCTTCCTTCTTGATTTGTTTAATTTCAATGTTTTGGGGCCTTTCCTTTTGCACAGGTCCCTGACCTCAACCACTTACCACATATGGGAGTAAGGACCTGTAACCAGGTTTCAAAATTAGGTGAACAACCTCCCCAAATGAGTGAAGGCTGTTATAAACAGCAGATCAATATACATGGTTACATATTGATAATAAATACAGCCACAACTGGAATGCGTCAACTTACTTTTGCTCATGTTCTCACTATAGGAGCATTGTGGCAAAGCTACAGTGATGCAATAAGAATACAGTAATGTATGTAAGTGTAAAGCACCATAGAAATATGACTGTAGTATTGGGGTGTCGAACCTGCGGCAATGTAACAGTCACTAACAATGAAGCTCCCTTTTGTTAAGAAGATGGTGTGAACTCAAAGTGTTCGGTCAAAGGGCGGGTCTGAGTGTACTCTGCACTGTGCCTCGATAAGAGAGCCGTCCAAAGACATATTATCTTTATGTCAGATGGGTGGGGAGCCAGTAATTACACTTCCACCTGCTCCACGTGGAGCCACTGTCAGTCAATAGTTAATTAATGACAAATGTAATAACAACAACATACCTGACCAGACCACGGTAATATGGTTATATAAGCTGATGTTTCTCTCAGGAGGTTCAAGATAAAAATTGGAGCTAATAATAATGTGAATTTTTCACTTTCAGTCATCACGTGGATACATACAATATCTGAGTGATAGTCCACATGTTGCTCTGACTGCTTGGTGAGAAGGACAGTTTTTGCTAACGTGTTATCTGAATCTACTTTATAGGTGATAATATATCAGTGTCTGTCAGCTTGTGGAGTTGTGCCACTTCCAACTCACCAAAAGAATATCAAATCAGCTTTATTGTTTTATTATTTAATGTGCCTTGTTTGTAGCTGACAAGCTAGCTAGCTTTCTTCTCCAGGTTTCTAGCTAGCTTCTCGAACATTGGTACTTTTCAACATATACTCCCTTGAAAACAATTTTTGTCTTTATAGATACTAATTTTATCTTGTAAACAAACTAAAGCCAGTCTGTCCCATCTTATACTAGCACCTTGTACCTTAAGTGAGTCGAATAGTGAGTGCAGCTCAAAAGGAGCGGCGGCTATACTCCGAGCTAGCTTTAGATGTTTGAGCTCCTCACCTCATCTCCAAGCCCGAGACCAGCCAACCTATGAAGGAGAACTCAATGGCTCCATTTCCTGAGTTGTCCCAGCCAGCCATGTCAGAAAGTGAACGTGTAGCTTACAATACCAGATCTGTCAGAACATGCTTGGGTTATGTGATATTGTTTGCAGACAAACAGCACAATGTAAGTGTCTGATTCAAATCTGACAATGAAAACAGCTTCAAAGAGGGGTTGCACACAGCCTTAGTGCCCCCGGTGCATCATGGTCCTGTATGTGCAGGTGTGAGTACACACTGCTATTCTTGTATTCTGCACGTAAAAGATTGTTGTGATTTTGTTGTGTCGCGGCCTTTTAAAGACCACGAAAGAGTCAGTCATGCAAGTGCAAGTGTTTCCCAGACTGAGGAATGCTGTACCCAAACCTCATATCAGCTCTTAGCATCTCTGGATCTGCCTGTGGCTCTTAACCGTTGGTCTCTTTCTATTTTCTCTTTTCTTCTCAAGCTTTCTTTCTATATTTGCTTTGATAGTCTTCATCTCAGTCTTTTTTTCTCATTTTCTCTTTCTATTTATTCATCTATCCTTTCACTCCTTTCCAGTAACTGTGCCTTTTTTCATGCCAGGAGTCAAGTCAAGTCAATAACAGAAGCAAATCACAGCACTCTCTGCACTTACACAGAAACTCGAGACCGTACTTATCAATGGGAACCTCTATTTTACTTTATGCAATTCCTAGTTTTAACACAATCCTTTACTTCAGTGTTCATTATCAAAGTTATTTTTGCATAATTTATAATTTACTTTGTTTTTCTTTAATTTCAATTTTGTTTCTAATAGAATTCATAATACTGATGTTTTTTTCTATATTCTTTGATCATGTGATGATAACAATTTTGAACTCATCTTCATAGAAACATTCCCTTCATTGTTACCTCTTCTGTTGTGTCTTCATTCCCTCACATGGTTGTGTTCCTACATTAACAACCAGTCACATTCTGTCCAGTACTTCCTCCTATCTTTCTTTCCCTTCTATCTCTTTTTCCTTATCACTCTTTCTTGGTTTCTTCATACTATCTTGGTTTTCTCTCTTTGGGGGTACAGGTGGCCAAGAGGCTAGAGAAGCGAGCTTGATACCAAAAGGTCCACAGTTCAGTACCCAGGACCGGCAGAAAGAAAAGGCGCAGGGGTTAGTGAAGGAACAGCACCTTCCCCTCCTTCACATCTGAGGCTCCTTTGAGCAAGGCACACAACCCCAAAACTGCTCTTTGGACGCCGCTGAAGCAGCAGCCCACTGCTCTGGTGCATGTGCTCACTGTGTGTTTGAAAAGTATTCAAAACAGAAAATGTTCTCACACTCCAATGTGTTTTAATGGGACAGCATTCTTTCCCTTGACTCCGGCGTGAACAGTTAACCAACCAGACCGACAGGAAAACACAAATGTTCTCCCTCACACACCCACTCCAGTCTCTTTCTGTATGTCTCTCTGTCAATCTCATCTCCACACTGTCAACACACACAAGTAGAGACAGTGACTTGAGTCTATCCTGCTGTAGGGTCTTACTGAGGATATGATATTTCCTTCCGGATTCCCTGTTTGCATAATCATCAGCTATTTGATCATGATCATGTAGGTGTGGCTTTATTCCGAAACATCTCAGCCTCTCATTATTGTACCATCAGACAGCTGATCACGTGGCAAAGTGCCACAGTATCCTGGTTTCTATACTCCAGCTAGCTAGGGTGTGCTAACACTAAGATGGTCTTATCCAGGTTTCCAAAGTGTGTGTGTGCTAGCACACCATTATTGCCCATTCCCGTTATTAACAATAGTATTGGACCAGTTTATTTTCTCCCCCAGTGTTTCATCTGTGCAGCCTTGGGTTGAAAATACGAGTCTAGATACATCACATGTCACATCTGTCTTTTATACAGCTGCAGAGCTTCAGTGCAGTAAAAAATAATCAGTGCTTCTGGCAACCTGAAAACATCCTTGGAAAAACAAATGTCCATCTTTCTATTCATTCATTGTCACTCCTTGATCATTTTTAGGAATAGATTTGTTGTATCTGTTACAGATAGAGGAGCAGTCATTCAGGGATCAACATAATGCACAGTGACAAGTGTGTATTATTACGCTGTTTTGTACCTCCGCTGCTGTGCGATGAATTTTTGTGCAGGGTGTTGTCTGTCAGCTGGCAGGGTGTTTTAAAGGAGAGAAATCTGTCTGGGTTTGTCTTCGTTCTTTCTTAAGCTTCCCGTCCTACAGGCCGAGAGAAACATGCAGCAAATACCTCCTGAAACTATTAGATCTGCTATGTGTGGAGCTCCATGAAACTCCTTGCGAGAAAGAACAAAATGCATTCAACTTTCAAAATAATGTTGTCTGTTTCTACTAACACAAAAACTACATTGCTAGTAGTTGCAGAACATTAGGTGCTCTGTTTGTAATTGGTGAAGTAATTACCTGAATTGTTGTTTATTCCTGCAGCCTATTTGGTCTATGCAGAGCTCATTAGAATTATAAACTGAACAGGATATAATTTGTGTTTTCAGCTGCTCACATTCAGTGAGTGGTGATAGGGGTGAAGCTCTTTGGGCAGGCGTACCATGCCTTGTATACTTCCTGAATCCTTTGTCCGTATTGCTGGGTCTCAGTGGAATTATTTGGCCGGCGCATGAGACTGTAAAGCTTCTGCCACCCCAAAGTGTTAATCGAACAAGATGTGTATTGTGTGCTGCCTTCATTTCTGTTAGAACTCTGAGGTCTATTTGTTCTGGTATGAGGAACACCCTGAGGTGGCATCTGGTGCCCATCAATCATTAATGCAGAGGAATTCATTTTCACCCGGGGAATGTTCACATAAACTACAAAAAAAAATCTCCTCTATGCTGTTTATTGTCCTGTTTATGTGCTTCGTGTTACAAGTCTGACACAAACTTACTTTTGCATTCTCATCAGTCAGTCGTCGAAGTATGTTGGAGATATATTTCTTGAACTCTTTTTCTCTGTCGATACTGATGTGTTTGTGTTAAATAATCCGATCAGATAACGTTAGAATACAAAATACGATCATTAAATTCACTGTATTTTTCCCAGATTTTAGTATGGTTGCAGCCAATTTCATGCTTATCATGACTTGTCTAGACTAATTTCTTATTTTGCTCATTGTTTATCCAAAAATGGGGGTTAGAATTACTCAGCATCTCCAAATAAGAAGATGATTTATTTTTGTTGGGACACAGAAAAGGCTGCTCTCCGCTTCTTAAAAGAGAAGCATGCCCATGTTCCCAGAGGTTTCATGTTCCAAGGGTTAGAAAGCTTCAATATTATGTTAAAAAACATAACCTCCTAATATTAATATTAATATCCTGAGTGACATGACATGATGTGTGGTTGGTTTTCTCACATCCCGGTGAAGCTAACGTTCACTAGTCTCTACGAATCCGACTCCATGTGACAGTATGTCACAAACTGCAACGCAAGAATGGGAATCATTGGAATGTAGGTAGGTGAATGGAGGTACGGTAGGAATGAGGGCGTGAGACGATTGTTAACGTACACAAAATAGTTTGGAATATTAGTATCACATACCTCTGAGTATTCCATTATCTCATGAGTGTGTTTGTTCTTGTTACTGGACTCACCCTGTACAAGAGAGCGACTTGTTTAACTCTTGATGTTTGTTGTGTCCATATCTGTGTTGCGTGTTTTAATGCAGGCTGGCAGGTTGTTAGGCAGAAACTCACCTTACACTTCCTCTGTGAACTGATCTCGTGATGGAGATTGCCAGGACCTCGCGGCCACGACTTCCTGATCACCACAGCACACAATCTAGACCAGGCTCTCTTTTCACTCTGATCATGTTATAACAAATACCATGATGTTAAAGTTGACAATCAAGGAAAAATCCATGAGAACCACAATGCTGATGGGATGTGATACTTCTGTAAATCAGAAGCAGGAGCATGTATACCTAAAATAAGCTATTGGAACACTTGTGACTTCACAGATTTATGAGATATAATCCTGGCAGATGATCAGAGGGGTTATTGAGATGGTATGACTGGCGGCAGTGAGACATTCAGACTTTCCAGACTATCCCTGATTCACCTGGGAATCCTGCTTCAAGGAAAAGTTAATGGTTTAAACTAATGTTTGATATAAACCTGATTTAGGTGGTGAGATCAGAACAAGAATGAGTTAGAGGGAGTGCTTTCTGTCAGCCTGTTTCTGCAACCAGATTTAAGTACGCAATTATGTGCGATATATGACGCACAGAAAAACTTGTTTTTTTCTATCAATGGGACGGCATGGCTCAGGAGGTAGAGTGGCCGTCTGGTAATCGGAAGGCTACAGGTTCAGACCATATCAAAGTGTCCTTGAGCAAGACACTAAATCTTAGATGAAAACTGTGACAATGGTATTATGACAATTTTGGAGTTAGATACTTTGTTCATGTCCGTAAGTTCAAAATGAAGCTGCAGCCCTGAAGTGATTGACTCTGGGTGACAGCTAGACTGAAAAGCACCTCTAGATTTGACTAGTAAACCTGTTATATGCTGTTTGTTTAACCCTGGAGTCAATCTTTTCAACTATACTAACACGTTCCCTGTTTTAGCTCCATCTTTGGCGCTGACACGAGAGTGTTGGATATCATCTCATATTCCCTGTGTATTCCCAGACATGAATTAGGATCGTGGACTTGATTGTAAATTAAGCATTCTCATGTATAACATGACCATTTGTAAGCGGCTGAAGAACCTGGCAGCGGCCCGTCTCTTCTCACACTACCACTAGGATTGTAAATCGACTGGTACATTGAAAGTTTGCGGTTCCTTGTTTCCTTACATAAGGGATGGACACCAACATTAGCTGGAAGGGTGCTGCCCCAATTGGTTTTCCAGCGAGAAATCAGGAGACTTTTCCAAAACGCATGCTATCTTAAAACTGACTTAATTTAACTGAACTCGTCTGAATGCTTCACAGTGTGTTTCTGCATTTTCGTGCCTCTCCTTCCATTTCGTCAGCCTTTCCAAAGCTCTCATTCCCCACCTCAACATAATGTTCAGGCCAAACAGTTGAGGGTCATGAGTGTGTTTTGGAAACCCATTTTCTACATCTTGTAATTTCTCCCACTAATGGACGCCTGAGAGTCCTAATTATTCATCTCCGTCGTGAGCAAACTGCCACCAAGCTTCTCCTGAAATGCATCTTAGTGCATTTTTGCATTTTATAGCGCCTTGTTTTTTTTTCCTTCAAGTTTTAATGAGTGTTGTTTTGCATTATGCAGTACCTCCAGGCTTCAATTTGGCATCTGGGAAAGTTGGCTTGACTCCAACACTGTGGTCACCCAGTGCTTATTACTCATTAAGCCTCGTCAGAGGGCCGAGTGGGTGCAGGGTGGGTGCAGGCTGGGTGGGAGCTGCAGTGCTTCGAGAGAAGAGATGTTGTTGTTGTTGTCGATGTTCTAGTTTTCAAACAGATTTAAAAGATGAAAAGGTGAAAGAGTTTAAAATGCATCTTTATCATTTGCACATGTTTGGACTATTTGTATGCATGTCAGTTGTTTTTGCATACATTAGTCATAGTAGTAATATTAGGGAATCTGACTCAGGAAGGACTCAGCCTCAATTATGACTAAATGGCATAAAGATGAAACACGTGTTTGATTGATTGATTGATTTGTGGTGGTCCACAATGCCAGATATTGATTTTTTGTTGTTGTTTGAAATGAATGAAATCGTTGTTCATTGTCTCTGTCGCTCCCACCCAGCCTGCCTTCTGTTTTTTCTCTCCACGCGCATTTAATATGAGCTTGAATCACTTAAGCTTGAGCTACACTGTCACGCAGTTGTTGCACAACCTCACTGCAACAAACCAGAAAAAGCAGACAAAATGCAATTCAATTAAACTGAAATGATCGACAATGACCAAAAACCGCGGTCGCAACAACCGATATCAGGCTACTGGAGTAAACCAACTGCCACTCAAACAGCAGAACAATAGGTCACAAGCATCATGCGACAACAGAGAGGTATAAACAATATAATCTCCACAGCGGCTGCAGCCACATATTCAAACAAAGGGACTTTCACAGTTGGTGCACATCAAGGAGCGCGTCATGCATGGCGCTCTGTGTGCAGACATGCGTTCCCGTTGGTCACCCTGTCAGTGACTGCCCCGAAAACATATACATTCTGAGGGAAACACTGTTCTGTCCTTCTATAGTATTTTTTTTTTGTTTTCCAAAATTGTGCACATCAACAGACACCTCATTACTTTTGTTCGATGTGAAGGAAGCACCAGTATTTTATGATAAGACATTACATTTAGTTTGTCATCGCCATACATCAGCTTGATGGTTTGTTTGCCGTCTCCGTATTCCATCTCGGATGTTTTTCTTTCTTTGTTTTTTCAATGTAGGGAGGACACAGGGAGGAGATGCAAAAAAGAAACAAAGAGCTAGCTGCCAGGCTTGAACAGCAAACATTGCTCTGCCATCTATCTTAACCATTGGCTCTGCTTTAATATCCATTTTCCCTCTGTTGTGAAATTGTCTGCCTTCCATTCGTTCTGACAAACCACATCTCAGGACATTTCGTCATTTCTTTCTTTTTCCCTTGGATGAGTCATCAGGAGGAGTTCATTGTAAGTAGGTTACAGAACCAGACCTGCACACCTGGGTGTGTTAGGGTACTTGGGTGGTGCTGAGAGGTGTGTTATGCCAGACTTAAAATTACCAGTTGTAACACTTGTATGCAGTGAAAACATTCCATCAATCAGTCTAGCGAGTGCATGTGGGACCAAGTGACATAAGCAGACCAAACTCTCATTAGTTTTATTAACCGTAGTCACTTTGACTGTCAGCGGTGTCTTTGATGTTTGATCTTTGATGCACAAATTCTTCCACCTTTATTTGACCGAATGGGGAGGCAGCTAATGATCATGTGTTATAGTTTGATTTTACAGAGCACTGATGATCATAGCATGACAAATATAAAAGTACGCATTTGTTTGTTAACTACAAACAAATTGGTTTAAGTCCAGTTCGGTTTAAGGGTTAGTTCAGATTTCTGATATGAGTTTTAGTGAACCCAATATTTAGACATGTCTAACCCCTTGCCCGTCCATCAGACTGCCTTTTCTTTTGGTACTACATGGTATCAACCGTAGACTTTCTCTACTGGTCCGCACAGCACTTGTGCCACTTACTGTATTACACAACAGTTAAGTAGTTCATGCACCTCATCTTCAAACAAGCCCTTTTAGCTGGAAAGAAGTAAAGAATGAATACAGGAAAGATGATATGCCGCTTCTCCACCACATCAGCAATTACAAACTGGTTCTCCGGTCTAAAATAGTTTGTGTGTTTAAAGTTGAGCACGCTGCACAATCCAGTTTGGATAAAGACCAACCTGCCCTGTTCTTCTAATGTAAGACGAAGGGCAGTAGATGGCAGGTTCATTTGTATGAACTCAAGATTTCTAAAGATACCAAGTGCAATATGTTGCAAAAAGTACAAGGAAAAACAAGTCCACTGTCTAAATTGTATTTTAGCTACAGGGCTACCTTTCCTGGTTTTGGAAAACGTTAGTGGAGCATGCAGTTCTGTTTATATTGTATACAAAGAAGTGTGTTTAATAATGGTGAGCTTCCTTCTTGTGCTAACAGCTTGTCATCGTTCGACATGACTGTGCCGCTGTGCACAAAGTCAGGTCTATAAACGAGTGATTTCCACTGGCTGGTGTGGGAGAACTTAACTGGTCAGCACAGAGCTCTGACCTCAACCCCACCCAACACCTTTTGAGATGACCTCCAGCTGAGAGTCAGGATTTATCACCCAACGCTCACTGCTCATTAATGCTTCTGTGGCCTAATGGCAGCAAAACCCTGCAGGTTACCAAAACCATGTGGAGACTTTGAGACTCTTAAACCTGGTGGAAGGAATTCTTACTGCCCACAGTAACACTTTCCTCCAGGACTACACTCAATGGAGGTGATACATGCAACATAATGTGAGTTGCACAAATATATTCAGAACACATGAAAGTTCTCTGTGAAACGGGGGACATTTTTATATTGTGTATATTGTGGCATTTGTGTTAATTACCATAATCGTCCTGCAGAGGAGTTAAAGTTGCTCACTCCCAGTTTAAGCACCTGCTGGTTCAAAGTGCACCAGTACACAAGTTGACATACCAGAGCGCTGAGTCATGAGCAAAGCATGCTGGGCGGGAGAGTTTGCTGGTGGACCTCACCACACACAGATCTGTATACTATGTAAGGATGAGTGTCATCGTCCACAGACCTGTGACCTCTGACCTTTTGAGTAAAAAATGACAAGAACATGAAGACTTGAGACCATTTAATAAGGACATTTTTAAATGAATCAATTGCCCGACATCAGGTCTGGTTTCACAACCTGCACACTGGCTAAACCATAAAAAAGAAAAAAGGTAGTACGTATATAGAGTGTAAAGACCCACTACGTCACTTATAAAGCTGATAGGATGATTCATGACTTCCTGCGGGCTGCGAAGCAACCTCACCTGCATAATATTATTTGTTCAAACAGGGAGAGTCTGAGGTGTCTCATCCGAAAAGAATGGGACGCTCCCCATAGCTGCTGTTACAGTTTCCCGGAACGCAAAGTCAATTTTATTTCAGTTTAATTCTGCTTTCCGCTTCGCAATATGAAAAATAATTTGTTTATTGGCCTCATGAATCAGATTGCCCAGAAATGTAATGGACACTTCCTTGTCCCATGCTCAACGCCTCCACAAGGTTTGAACAAAATTGAAGCAAACAAGCTGTTGTGAACTCCCTGTTCACTATCTGACTGGCCCCAAACAACAGACAGGGTCAGCACATTAATGAGCCAGATATTTTCACTGGGTTACTGGAAACCAAACTCAAGCTCAGAGAGAACTGCTAATGTTTCTCTGTCTGTATCAGCGTGAGCTAGAAGCAGGCAGCTGTCTGCTAAAATCTTTCTAAAGCTGTAAAAGTGTAGTGCATGTAACAGAATATTCAGTGGGTCCAGGCTTTAGTTCACAGAAAGATATCTCGGCAACATTTAACTGTAAATGTTCCCAAAGAAAGTGTCCTAATGATCATAGTTCACTAGAGGACAAACCCCTTTTCTGAAATGCAAAACCCACCACTTCCTGTTTAAGCCCCTCTGTAAGGCTGAGACTCTGCGTGCTTTCTTGGAGCATCATGCTTTATAAAATCATAATTAATACAGTCCTGTTTATGATGAGACAGCAATAAGGACTGAATGAAGGGAGACGGCGCTGCATTGAGGCTCCGCCCCCCTCATACCTGCCTGCTTATCAAGGTGTGTCTCCCTCGGCAACCTGCCAGAGTCATCAGGCCGCACAAAGACACACCCAGGGGTGGAGATCAGGACTCGTGGGTGGGGGATGAGGACTGGAACCCTGCGTTCTGGATTAACTTTAAATGTAGTCATGGTTTTTATTCATGCTCAGCTGACTTGACTGGACTTGAACCCGATGAGTTCCCACACCAAGTTTAATCGTTTCATACTGAGAGACAGTTTTCTAAACCGGAGGACAAAAAAATTGACCGTAGATTTCGATTAAATAAACAGAATCAACAGAAGAAAATAGTAATTTATTCTTCCATGTTGTATATTTTCCACATACGTTTTGTATATTACTGATGTTGCTTCCCGTAATCCGCATTGACGTTCCAATTCACATTAAGTTTCAATGGATCGAGGAACAAAAGGTGACAGCCTGAGGGGATCATGGAGCAAAAAAAACAACTCTGCCCTCTGTTTAATATGTTGATCTCTTAATTCAACGATTAGGATGCAGTCATTTAAAATGTCAAGATAGCTTTAAGGGTGCTCAGGACTCCTCCAGAGGACGGTTACTGTGTCCTAAATGATTTTACTAAACTCATTACAGTGTGTTACAGCTCATCCGTCTAATGTGCACAAAGGTAAACTGTCACTTACCTTTAGATGTCCTACTGACTAATTCTGTCATCATTATTAATCATTATTAATCATTATAAATAATGAGTGAAGAACTGTGTAAACCCGCTCTCGTTCCTGCTGCTGGTGTCTACATATATTTATTAATCTCAAAGGACGTAATCCGACATGCAGACAGAACATCAGTACTCAGCAAAAGTGAGGCTTAACTCAACTTTTTTTCTAACTGATTTAAGCAATGAAATGTTCTGTAGCTCACACATACATACACACACACACACACACACGGACACGGACACGCACACGCACATGCACACATACAATGACAGGTTGGGTAAACTGATCAATCAGGCACAGAAAGTCTGGCCGGATATTAACTAACGAAGTCAAATTCCCTGTCTGACAGTCTCTCTCTCTCTCTCTCTCTCTCTCTCTCTCTCTCTCTCTCTCTCTCTCTCTCTCTCTCTCTCTCTCTCTCTCTCTCTCTCTCTCTCTCTCTCTCTCCCTCTCTCTCTCGACCATATTGTTCCAGTCCAGATGAAACAGGTCATTCCTCATGACTGGAATAAGCTGCGCAGTGCACAATTAAAATTGCAACATACACACACGCACGCACGGA
>CAAKHC010013585.1:43337-68380 GCA_901007825.1 Macroramphosus scolopax
TCTCTCTCTCTCTCTCTCTCTCTCTCTCTCTCTCTCTCTCTCTCTCTCTCTCTCTCTCTCTCTCTCTCTCTCTCTCTCTCTCTCTCTCGCTCTCCCCCTCTCTCTCTCGCTCTCCCCCTCTCTCTCTCGCTCTCCCCCTCTCTCTCTGTGCTCTGGTCAGTGGGGAGGTTGTAGTTAGGGTCATCTCCATGTACACAGTAGAGCAGCCCACCCACTAACACACACACCCCCTGTGGTCTTAGTTCAGTCAGGAAGTTGGTTCTGAGCCTGCCTGTCATCATGAGTTCCTCGCTCGCTCCATGTCCTGAAGTGAGTATTTTGGGAATAATAGCTTCTAAAACATTAGAACAGTGAGATTTCCTAAAGTTTTACTGTAGAAAGCCTGGGTAAGAATGAATTGATATTTGGTCTACTACCTAAATGTGGTAAAAGTTCGTCCTTGGTCTTTTGGCTTCAGTACTCAGTACTGATCTACTATTACACAAGTTAGTAATGGGACATTAACTCAAGTCTAATGGGTTACTGTGTGCGACATAAAGTCTACTGGCATTCAAAGCTGGTCTCATTTAAATGTGCTGGTCATACAGGTGAAAGACATTTCCAGGGTAGAGTCGACATGGTGTCACAATCCAGGGAGGGATGTGATAACACGGCATCTTCTTAGAAGAGATGATATGCAGTGATGCTGGCATTCATTCTTTAGACCTTTCTGCCATTTTTAAAGCCTGCGTTGTCTTGGTCTCTGCATGGACTTAAATGTTTCCTAGCTTGTTTCCTGTTTTATTTTGAAAGTATTACTTTGTATGTCATGTGTTTCCCCTGTGTCTCATTTTGTTTGATCAGCACCTTGTGTATAATAGTCCAGTCTTCACTCCTTTCAGTCGCCAGATTGTCTTCATACTCTTTTATAGTTGCAGCTCTTCAGCCTCTCCTTGTGTTGTTCCCTTGAAGCAACCCATCCAAATCCCCATGAATTAAGATACTTAGTTAAATATATGTTTAGATAAATAAATAAAAAATATTGACATGCCTGACTGCAAAGAAAGAAAGAAGGATGATGAAATATGATCTCAGTTCGGTTCTTAGTAATGCGTCGTTTAGCATGTTATTGACACTTAGAAACCTCAATACGAAACCAATTATTAGTACCCAAACTTAATTACTGTTAGGCGTGGGGGTGTCGGTCTCAGGCAGTAGCAAGGACAGACCCGTCCCATGTTCAGACTGTATTCTTAACTCCACTCAAAGGCCTTTTTTGGTTAACTCAATGTTATACGATACTTCTGTACTGTAATGGCAACTTCTTTTTGTCCTCCTTCCATCATCTTTTCAACAAGTAGAAATTCCTCGCTGCTCCCTCAAGCTCCTGCTTGTCCTCGTAATCTGTTCTCAGAGGGATTAAAACACAATGGACTTGTTTTGATTGCATTTCATCAGACAACACAGACTCAGTGTGTCATGGACACCCAGCCCACTCATGTTATGAATGCATCCACTCATATGGCGTGTGAGGAATTAATTGCCTACTGTCCATCTGTAGTTTTTATATATATGTATGTATGCATTTTGATTTCCTTCTATAGGATGAAGACGTACAGTAGCTGCTATAATACATTCTTGCACTTGCTTTCTAACGTGCTCTTCTAACAGTGGTGGGTGGGAAGCTTCCACCCGCTGAGTGCGCTCGGTAGGAAGACGTGTACTGTGGTTATCAACACCTCCGATGTATAATCCTCATCTTCAAAGAAAGAGTGAACACTCTGGTTCCTATATAGTTGAGGAAAAGGCTCCAAACGCAGAAGAGACCTTTTGCTCTAACAAGGTATTCAGCCTAATTGCTGTTGATATGATAGTTTGGGTGTGTACCTCAGGTGTTGCCACTCGTTCTGCATCGACACTGCATCCTTTAGCTCACCTGACGGGCTGAGAGGTTAACATCTAAGTACTTTCCAGACCACAATGCCTCTGAAGAACTTGACAAACATGCATGCGTGTGTCTTCAGGGTGTCTTGCTAGTCGAGGAGTGTAGTTTACACCAGACGATCTTTAGTCCAGCCCTGTGCTGGATTTTGGACATTCTGTGTCTGCTAGTGAAAGTTCATGTTTCACAAGATGCAGTTTGATCTTGAGGGCAACATTCACTACATGCCTGTCGTTCCCTCTCCCATTCCTGTTTGTCTCCATTCCTTTGCTGATCATATTCTCGGCTAAAGAGTCGTTCAGTTGTTCTGCTACTTGTTTCTGTGGTTCTTGTTGGCTGATTGCATCTCCACAGTCAATCTGGGCCTTTGCAGAACGTCTTTCATATAGTATGATATATGATATGATGCATGGCTTCTATAATGCCAAATTGCACCAATTGAAAGAAGGGAATGTGCAGTGGAATTCGGCTCAATTCATCTATTGTCGGCTTCTTTTCCGGCTCCTTGTTGTGCAGGTGTGCTCACAGCCTGCCTGAAAACCATCTCATTCCGCAAACCAAAGCGTACAACACAAATAGGGATTTAATAGATTTCTTTACAAGATGTTTCCACTGCTTCGGCAGCCAATTGGATCAGACTCCCAGTGGTGCTTTGGTTGCTGCCAAAGCTGCCGGTTGTGAAACATTCGACGGCTTCACTGCACGACGGTTACTGTAGTGAAAGTTGATGACATAATGAAATAATTCCTCTCCTGTCTCTCTTTCTCTGTAGTCTCCAGTGTTCCAGTGTTTCCCTGCTTCGCTGGGCAAACTACAGCAGCTGATAGAAGACAAAGTTCACATCCTACAATCCAACATCTCTGAGAACCACCAGGTAAATGACAAACAGAAAATGTAGCATAGATGTAGATAACTGGATACAGGATCGTAGACGGGGCCCCAGTCATTCCTATGAAAGTTGCTCAGTGGCGCAGGAAGCCATAATCGCTTGATGTCCATTCGTCCCATAATGCTTGTGCACTAGAGTACTAATTTGTCCTTTAACTCCGCCTCCCAGACACTCGTTCACTTAGATAGGCCGACTCTGAAATTTTTAGAACATGAACACACAATGCTTCAAATACTTTCTTAAACAAAATGTTGAGGGGCCAAAACAATATATCAGCTGATTGACAGGCGTCTCTATCTCAATGCTAGTCTACGGGGGAAAGTATTTTCGGGCCAGTGACTTGCTCTAGCAATTAGCAGCTATGATCGAGTAAAGTGGTTGAATGCGAGTTTCTAGTTTTGAGACAAAACACTGTAATTATTGTTGAGGTAAACATATAGAAATTAATTCAAGGGTTGACAGAAGCTGTTTTAGAGCAGCTTTACTGGCATCTGAAACACGAGTCCTGCACTTAGAACAGTTAGGTCATTATCACACGTTCCAACATCGAGTGTCATTTTGTCTTTGCTGAGCTTGCAGGTTGTTTTTATTTTGTGTTTGCCGTGTTTTTCACAGTGAAGCCTCGGGGATTATTGCTCCACCCTGCCTTAACACATTCCTCCTCAAGGTCTTTACAGGGATTTGTTTTATCAACACTCTCTTTATCTGATTCATTTGTTCTTCCCTTTGGTTTCTCAGAAGTCTATACGCCTTTTTCTCTTCTCCATTTCCTTTCCTTCTTTGTTCGTCTCTCTTTAGATCATTTTCGGACATCAGCCCAAATCCAAATTTCCTATGTTCAATGTCATTTTCAGAATTCTATTTAAAACCTCAATAAACAGCACACATCTAAAAAGGAAGTACTCAGTGGGCGACCCAAGTATTCACAATGAAATCTGAAGAGACTGTTGTGTTTATTGACGTATAAAAACATAAAAAATGTTTCCCACATTAACACAAGAGTTTAACTTTGGAATAAAGACTGACAGCAGTTCAGCCGTGTGAACTCCCAGCCTGTTCTCATCCCAGCGCCTTAAATCCAGAATCTTTGTCACGGCCCATTGACGTCTGGTACTCAAGTAGAAGGCACCCGTTCGCGTCTGGGTGAGACACGATGGGCTGTTCATTAACTCAATATAAATCCCCTCTTATTATAATGAGACACGCGGTGCCTCTGCTCTGCCTGCCATGTGAGCGGTGCACATAGGAGACTGACAGAAGTGTCATAGAAATAACACCTTATAGTGAAGATCACTTTTTACAGTGGTGAGTCGTTCCACTAGACAATGACAGCTCTTGCCAAAAAATATATACTCGCTCGCCTTTACTGTCTCGACTCGTTTCAATATGGAAACTCATGGGGAAATCGAACCGGTACCTCCTGACACGGAGCTTCCTGCTAGGTATTGGCATCAAAATCTGAGCCTGTATTACATTGACGTGGAGTAATATAGGAATCTAGCAGGTTAGCCTGCGTGTTAATAGGTCACCATGAAGGAGTAGCCAGCACTTTAGAAAGTGAATTTGTTAGTCCAAGTTTGACTTCTGGAGCTGCAACAACTGCAACAAGTTTCAGATTTTATCCCTCAGAAGCTACTTCAAACCCTGGCAGGCTATCAGGAGCCTGTTATGCGCTGTATCTGGGGGAGAGTGTACTATATGTCCTCCTGGAGCTTCTATTTATGACTGTGTGTCTCCATTATCAGTATGACTCTTCTAAGGCTAATTATAATGTCCGCAAACCCACATCTTATTCAGACGATTTTCAGTTTCAATTTGGACATTGCGGTCTAAAAGATCATCCATCATATTTGGCTACTGTGGGAACATAGTGCCACATAACTCACAGACGATGATCGTCATGTTCTGCCAGGATGACTCAACCAGTCTGTTGTCTTACAGCCGACAGACGCTCAGTGAAAGACTTCGTCATCGCGAAGATTCAGACACACTGCGTTACATGCCACCTTCACCGACTATATCCTCCCTCGTCATGCCCTCTTGTGTAGCCTCTGGTCCCTCTGCCTCTTTTCACCTCCTCCTGTCTGTCTGCCGATCAGGCTGCCTGCCCTCCCTCTCTCCTCCTCAGCTGGTGATTCATCGCTTCGATTCTACTCACCATGTTGCTATGTCTGACGAACTGAGACAGCAGACTGCTTAGAGCTGAATCAGCTACATTCTCATGTCAGTCACTCTTCAAACGAAATAATCAATGATGATTGATGGATCATTGGGCTGTTTGTTCTTTGGTATCAGTTTATTCTTTTTCCTTTTCTTCTCTTTCACAGTGGTAACTAAAATACAAATTGTACTTTGGGTGTGTCATTCAGAGAGGGAAGTGTAAACCTAGCTTGTGACTCTGTCTTACTTTCCGTCAGCCTGCAGGTATTTAATCACAGTTGGCCCCCTTGATTTTCCGAATGCCAGCTTGATGTGTCATTTCTGTAAACCTGAACAAGTGAATGACATAAGCAAGTGAGAGTCCACGTTGTATACCGTCATTGCTCTTCCAAACAACAGTTACTCAGTGAGATACACTCCTTTTTTTTTCTTTTGTTTTTTACATATCCATGTGTCATGCGCTGAGACACACGTTATAACTACCCAGCAGGCTCATTGGGCAAAAAATGCTGACGCTGGTTTTCACAAGCTTATATGCCCTCTGACTCTTTGTCAAGAGGCTGGACAGCTTTAAAGTCACTTTGATGGATTGAAATGTTTGCCTTCCTTTCATTCGATATTTTTCAATAAGGCGGCCAGAGGCTTTGTATTACACCTGAAGGCTTCTGTAACTAATTCTCTGTCTTAGGGTTTCCTGCCAGCGGAGAAGAGCCAACCAGGAGAATTGTGCAGGTCTGCCATCCTCAGCGAGGAGTTGACCTTTCACCTCCAGCAGCTACAGACAGAGACTGAGCAGGAGCTCAGCAACATACAGGCACAGTGAGTCGTTTACATATTATATGTTCGGAACAAGGAAACTCCAGTGTGTATTAGAGTGCACACAAAGCCTGGATTTCTTCAGATCATTCTTTGTCCTTCAAAGACGATATTTGAGCTCCTTCGACAAGACATTTCTGCATCATTTTCTCAACCTTCCACTCTCTCTTGATAATCCTGGTTCTTTTCAGGGAAAATATGCACTATTTTCTATGAAGGGTACACTTTGTATTTCAGTAAAATCCTTGATTGGTCCTTCTGAGACCGGCCTCTCCTCTTCATATGAATCAGGCCCCTGCTGTGTAGTGTTTGAACATGTGAGTAGGAGGCAGCTCGGGTTCGTCACAGAGCTGAAACACAACTGTGGGACTGTATCTCATAGCCGCAGCAGGTTCTGCTCTGCCGGACCAAACAACAGGATCCTGTGTGTGTGTGTGTGCGGTTGTGTGTGTGTGTTAGTGTGTGTGTGTGCTCCTCTTGAACAGAAAACTTCTTATAATGTGTCGGCTCATATCCCATCTGCTCAATAGGGTCAATATTCATGCCGATCTAGAGGATTGGACTGCTGCATCTCTATCAGCATTAACCCTAAAAACCATCTGCAGGCTTTGGTAGTTGTCAAAAGTCGAAGTCCGTTTTATAGAAGTTGATTTTTATATATTTTGTTGCCACTTGTGTGCCGACTGTAAATCTTCAGATGGTTGTAGGTGGCGGCTGCCTCACCCAGTTCGCTCCTACTCTCTGTACTCGTGCCATGACAGATTTGCAGGGCAGCACTTCAACTGGTCTCGCTTCTGTCAGACACGACAAGCTTAAACGTATCTCAGGATTCAAGGTGTGCCAGTAGACACGCTCCCACCTGCACAGACCCACACTATTCTCATTATATTCCAGGAAATCTCCTAACTTCTCAGCAACGCCGGGGCTCACTGCCAAGGCTAAAGTCAAAGGCCATATCAGACACGTTAGGTCCTCATTAGACACTGATACATGTCTCCATCATGTTGGCCCTGCCAAACATGACAACACTTCTCACACCCAGTAGGCTTATAGGAAGAGAACGTCATCCCTTTTCCTGGGGTTTTCCTTGGCTTATGTGGTAATGACACTTGGCAACATGGGTACATGTTTCTGCAAGAAAATAGGATTCAACTAAGACTGCAATATTTAGGACGGGAGATAAGTCTGCTGTGTGCTACTCATTGTTTGAATATCCCTTAAAAGTAGCAGGAATCTGGCAGCTGTAATACCGTTCTATTCTGAAACTGTTTTTCTCAACTTAGCTTTATTTCAGTTTCTTTTGTAGAGGTGATAAAGGCTTTCTACAACTCTTAGTCTCTGACAGGAACACGAGTAAGAACATAATCTTAACCAAGCTCTAACCTTCGTAAAAAAAACAACAACAAAAAAGTGTTGAAGCTCATTCGGTCTTTTCGCACAAACTTTTCTCTAAGTGAGGTAGAGTGAAGGATGAAACCAAGCATGCCCGACCAACAAAGCAGCCTACTTTGTTGCAACAGACCAGTAAACTGCCATCACAGTATATGTATGAGGCAAGAACAATCCAAGGTCATGTCATCATATGTTCTTCATATTCGGGAGAATTTCGATGACGGATGAAGCTCCCTTAACGTTTCACACGGTGCATTTATACTTCATGAATGATGGTCAACATTTATATCATATTTATTCTCTTACATCTCCAGAGATCTACATTATGAATGCTTGTTGGCCTTTTATTACTGGGAATATTCAGAGCAGCAGGTTGAGCCCAATATCGACACGGTCTATGGACTGGAACTAAATAGTTGTGTATGAACCGAAGCATCAAGCTACCCTGTTGAAGTGCCTTTGACGCCCTGTCTGTGGATTGGGGAACACCCAATTATAAAATACCTTCTATCTTTGGAGGCCTTTTGAAGTTTCACATCCAAAATCCAAACTTTTTTCTTTCCTGAATAATTGCGTGTTTCCTTCCGCTGACATCTTCAACTGCGTGGAGCTTCCAGTAAGGCGCTCTGATCATTTGATAACTAACAGGAGAATATCAGTCATTTGAGCATGAAAGCTCATTTTTAACCTTGTACAACAATGAATGCTAACATATGAAACAGTTTCATTGACATTAGAGCTCAGTTTACAGGTCATGTGATAAAGGTGGATGCACGTAAGCATCGTATGCTAATGAGCGACCGAGCCGTCTCCATGACAACTGGGCTAACTCAATCCACTGATGAAGACTGTGAGATGTGATAGAAAGCTCAGCAAGTATTGTAAAGCTGGTTATATCATATTAATGCTTACAAATAACCCAGATAATCATTTGATAGTGAAGAAGTCAATCAACTATTTGTTTCAGCACCATTTCTTCTAAATCAAACCACACATGGCTGCATGGTGATACCATCCAGACTTTAGTGCACTCTCCCTTTAATGTGAAACATGCGGATGCAAAATCAATAGCAAAAAGTGCATTGTATTGTTCATATTTGTATTTAATTGTTGGCAAAAGTACTGATATTCTCTCAGTGATTTGGTGAAGTAGCTAAAAGCTCATTCCAAACTGGCTGAATCAGGAACCATTATTATCTGCAACAGAGCATGATGGTGGGTGAGCCTTCACACACAGACGCACAAACCAGCACCAACCAGCACTGAAGGAGCACCACACCGTGGAGGAACGGATCAGGTCTGATAGTGATTTTAGGTGTTGTTTTGTCAGCGGTATTTTCCCACAGATAGACGGATACAGTCGTCAGTCCGTTTACCCAAGAAGAGTTGAGCTTGCTGCCAAGATCAACAGGCAGACTGGCAGTTTGGAAAACACCCAGCTGAACTCTTTTAACCATCTTACCATCTTGTGTTCATGAGCTCCCTGTTGTCGGTACAGTAATCTGTTCCTTCTGCTGTGTATCTCAACATGTTCTGATATCAACCATGGACTTGATCAACAAGGTTGAACAGCTCTTACGAAGTAAATACTGTTTACTTTGTATAAATCACAATACACTTTATCACCTTCTATAGGACACCGCAAAGTTCACATGCATAGACTGTATAAAATGAGTGAGCCGTGAGTTCGGCATTGCAATCTTGTTTTTTTTGGAATCAGAAGTTACCTTGTTTAGACGAGAGGGTGGAGCTGTCGAGGAGCGCCTCCGCCCTCATTCAATCTTTTCAAACACAAGGTAGTAACGCCCTGAAGCATACCTTGCTTCATCCTCTGCTTTCCTCTAAATGGGACAATGATTTACGTGCTGCAAGGATGTATATATATATATTGCCTGGTTTGCTGGTCCCATGGACAATTTTAAAATCAGCCCTCACCAGCAACTTACACCAACAGCAGCATTCTTTTATTTTTACTCTTTCATTTCACTTTATGTTTCTCTCTGTGTGTTTCCTTCTGATTTAAACACAGCAGATGTTTCTTCACTCCCTTCTTTATCTACATTTGTCTTTCTTCTGCCGTCCTCCTCCTCCTCCTCCTCCTCCTCCTCCTCCTCCTCCTCCTTCTTCTCCTCCTCAAACTTGTCAAAACATTTTTAACTTCCTGTCATCTTTTCTTTTTTTCCCCTCCTTCCACATCTTGAAACACGTTTGTGTAGAGATGCTGCTTTTTTTTCCCACTTGCTCTCAGCTGTTTATCATTTTCACAAGACCTTCAACTCTTTCATTCTTCTTTCTTGAGTTCTGTCCATCTCGAAGTTATAAACGAAACCATACTGGGCTGATCGTCCCTTTTAATTGAATATAAGGCTGCGACCAACAATAATGTTCTTTAATATTTAATTTAAAATAGAGAAAAAGCAACACATCATGAAAGTGAAGCGGGACCCAGGAAATGATGCCTGAAAAGTGACTTTGAATATATAGAACGTCTTCAATCTTCATGTTTATGCACATACAGGTTTTCAGCATCACCTTTATCCCTGATAGAAACAGTTTCTGGGGTGGATTCTGTTCCTCACAATGAATTCTGTTGTCACACACACAGTGTACACACCCTTTATAACCTCCACGGAGTGAAAAGTATATATGTGATGGGCTGCAAGTGGTGAGATAGGCCTTCAACAATGTAAGAAATCAAGAAATAAATAACACCCACACATTTTTCACCTGCAATTATGGAGTGAAATGTGTTTGTCACATAAATTCACATAATTATGGAGCCCTATTCACGCTTTTATGTATGTAAGCACCTAATCAGAACACACTGACAGCTGGCAGAGTGTGTGTGTGTGTGCGTATGTGAGGGATTTGACATGTTGTTACCATGTGGCATATGTCTGTTTTTTTGTACGCCTGCATAAATGTGTGTATGTGATTCTTGTCAACACCACACACACACACGCGCATAGATTTTCATTGGTAATTACGATCTTTTCAGTGTGATAGATGATGTTCTTCATTGTCCGTCACGCACGCAGCATAGTAATGAAGTCCTGTGATTGGTTAACGTAAGTTCTGATTGACAGGTGACAACGTCTCTCATTTCGTGTGAAGCTTCAAAGTCATGAAATCTCTTTCTCGAGATGTTTCTGTTCGACGTCCTCCTGAAGGATCTCACAAACAAAAGCAAATATACTGGGAGATGTCCCGCGATCCACCAGGAATAGGAACATATTCATAACAAACCTGTTATTGCTGCTTTTATAGGATTTAAATCATGTGCATGGACCTAAAGCTACATGTAATGTAACTGTAAGTAAAACCAATCAATGTTACTTTGATTCAAACTACAAGGACAAAGATAAAGATGCTTTAGGCAACTTGACACAGTACTTTGTTGCTGTACTACATGTGTCGTCCACCTGTTGAACATCCTCAAATCAATACAACTGTAAAATCCACTATTCTAGACAGAGTCCAGCGGGTCCGTGGAGTTCGGGCGTTTCGGCAGGTTTGTTCTGAACAGCTGGTCTGAACTTAAGAACCCGAGGAACATCACGTAGCTGGTCGGTTCCACATTCATCACTTTTAATCTCTCAGTTGGACTCGGACCAGACAGAAACATTTCCAATGTTCCTGTGAGAATCTCTCAAAGCTGCCGATCATATTGCAGCTTGTTGGACCGAGAACATTCAGACCTTCAGGTTGAAGAGATTAATTCTCCTTTTTCTATTGATCCTAACAATGATCAATAGAAATAAAGGATCATAAAAACCCTTAAAATAGAGTTCATTAATAAAGTCAATTTTTTTATGTGAAATGTCGGAATGTTGTAATGTTATAATAAGATTTAATAAGTCCTTGCAGACCTAAGTCACGCATCCAATATAAAAATGAAATTGAAATAAAACAAACTCTTATAATCTTTATTATTTTTATCAATGTATACAAAAATTAAAATTTGTCGTCATGTGATGCATTTTTTTTCATCACACATTTGCTTCCTAATTGGTTCATATATCTGTAGTCCAGCTCGTTCAGTGACGGAGATCATCGTCCTATTTTTGATTCACCACCAAACAGTCCTCGTAACACAGAACCACTCGGACTCCTTGAAACCCTCATTAACAGATTGTTACAGAGCCTTTGTGTTTTTGAGCCCTCGTTTGTATCATTTTTACCTTTTCTCCCCATGTTGATGTCACTTCTGCTGTTTGTTCATCAAAGGCCTCCCTCAGATGAGCCTCCTCTTGTTTCTCACAAACAAAACACTTCTCTGCCTCTTGTCGCCCGCTGCTCTGGCAGAGGATTAGCGCCTCCCAGTGGACACATTGTCAATTACACTGTGGTGGATTGGCAATCCTGCTGTATTGGCTCATATGAGTTGATCTGCAGACAGTTTCAAATCATCTTTCTTGATTTTCCTGAGGTCTTATTACTGTTCCACAGACAGAAGTCAACTCAGGCGGGAGTTATTTTGTTATCTAATTGTCCGTGTGTTTGTGTGTTGTCAGGCACTATCAGATTGAAGTCCGTCAGCAGCAGTTGACCACCGAGCTGTCTGATCTTCAGGAGAAGAAGAAACGAATACGACAGGAGCTGACGAGGACCTCCGGCCTTCAGACGTCCGCTGTAAGTGACCACAGATATGTATTCATATAGTATGAAGAGGGTAAAACAATGACTAAAATAAGTGTCCTCCGAAAAAAGAACAACCTGTTAGTAACTGTGCTGTGCGTTAATTCCCTTCCCAGTTGCAGTGTACTTGTCAGGAGCTTCAGGCCTCCATCACCGAACGTTTGGTCCAGTCGGAGAGGCTGGTGTTCCAGGAGGAGGCACTGAGCGCGCTCCGTAACCTGCTTACCCAAGACCTACAGAGATACCAGGAAGAGACGCAGAGACTGAGCTGTTTCTCAAAGGAAATACTCGAGCAACCCAGCAGGTGCCCAAACATCCCAAACTGACAAAAACAACTGACTTGTAATGTTTTAATGTAGTTTAATGTGGTTAAATGTCCCTTCTAAAGTTATGATGCCTGAACCTTTTCTCTTTTCATTTGTCCTCCAGGTCGGAACAAGAGGAAACCTTCACTAACAGCATGCAGGGAAAGAGCGAGACTGAGCAAGGAAACAACATGGTACAGGTAAACTAAGAACTCATCTCTCGGCATCCATAGGGCGCCGTTGTGCTCTGAAGTTCCCGATGTTTTGTGGGGTTCAACTACGCCACTCGACAACCTCATAACCAAAGTCAAAGTTCACTTGTGTTGAAAAGGATGAATGAATCGCGCAGCCAGTAGAAGCGAGGCAAAACGGAGGAACTGATATTATTGTTTGTGAATTCCCCAAACTGTTCTCTGTACTTGAGGGTCTTGTGCACCCTCAGCCTATTCTTCCTTGCTGCTCCTCTTCTTCATATTGCTAATGCTTGCTTGCTGGCGCGGGACGGCAACAAAATTACGCATTCGTCCTTTTATATCATTTTCAAAACTGCCTATTTTGATCAGCACAGCGCACACACATGCTGTGTCTGTTTTTCTGGCTTCACTGTTGGTATGAACGGCGAGTAAGAAACCCCGGTTGGACTCCTAAATGCGTCAGAAGCAAAACTATCATTCGAGTTGGTTTTAAGTGAGCTTTGATCTTTGTGCATGTTGGCACATAAATAACTCCAAACAAAAGCTAATGTTGCTTTTGACATTGACTGAATCCGGCAAAGGGGAATTATAACCAAGAGACCAAAAATAAAAACATGAAGAGGGTGTGTGCCGTTGTGTGTGTGTGTGTGTGTGTCTGTGTGTGTGTGTGTCTGGCATTGGTCCAGCTGTTGTCAGTCTTTCTCAGACAGTTGGAGTAGATACAGAGGAAACATCTGCCCGCTCATCTGGCTCTGTCTGTCACACATACACACAAACACACTTTTAGCATCTTTCACCTAAATAAAAAAACATAATAGACTGACACAGTTGTGACAGGAAGTGATGAGGGAAGAAACCTGGTTCGGAGTCTTATTATAACAGGAAACCTGTCAAAGTGTCATCACAGTTTAACTGGAGAAGCTTAAACACAAACAGCAGACAGGCCGGCAGCCAACATGCTGCTGCAGTACAACCTGGATGAGGCTCAGCTTCTTCAGTTGTTACACAGTTTCAATAAGAAATGTCACACTTTTGTTGGCAAATTGAAAAGTGTTAGATCATCGTCTTGGTTGACTTTTGAAGTTTTGTTTGGTGCCTCACTTTTGGCAGCAGATGCTAATAATAATCAGTGACAGTCCTCTTTAATGCTCTTCTACTTCTTCTACTTAGAGGTCATAGAAACGTTTCAATCCACTTCTCCTCTGTCCATCCACATGAGTGCAATAAACCTCCAAGTCTAGTAGGAATCGTTTGGAGTATGACGGTAGTCTTCAGTAAAACTCTCCGCGTTCTAAGACCTCGTTCTGGACAGAAACGGGTCTGTGCTGTCAAAGTCAGACACTTTGAGCATCCGTCCCTAAAGAGCGCGCACACACACTGCAGCTTATGATGCATCAAATCACCTGCACCTGCATGACCGAACACCAGCGCGGTACGACGTACATGACCACACATCAGGATGCAACAGAAAATATTCCATTTTTCACACAGGATTCACTTTGGGAAGCTCGACTATTTCTGTATAATAGTAAATGACGTACGATTGGGCTTCATTTACTGCAATATTCCAATACTCCCAATGTGTTGCAGGAACTTCAGATGACGTTTCTCCGAGGATTTCAAGGCCAATACAAACGAAAACCAAATAAATAGCCCATAAGAAGCAATCGCCTTCATGCTGCTCCTGTTCGGCGGACAGGGAGGGTGCGCGGATTCAAACCACCGGTCTCACGCTTCGTCCCGCTAATCTTTGATGAGCCAATCTGGCCTAAGAGAGGCTCAGTAACCTTTTTATGGGATTATTTGCGGTTAATCCGACAGAAAACAAGCCGTGATTTGTATAATCACGCATCAATCTGATGAGATAGAAATCTAATAGATTTAATTTCAATTTAATCGAGAGTTTGAAGGATTAAGGGGATCCAGGAGGATTCACAGCGTCGGTGAAAATCACTAAAAGTCTGCAATCAAGAGGTTCATCGAAAAGATCTCAAAATTAATTTGAATCTTTGTTTACATCAAACCAAATTTGATCCTTTATCCCTTTTTTATTTGTGCTCTCTAGCTACCTTTTCACCACTGCCTCTAAGCTATTGTTAATTATCCGTATTTATCACTGATAGATACTTCATATTTAATCGGCTTACTCAGATATGGTCCAAACCCGGAGATCCATGGGCTCGTGTATTATTCCCACAATAAATGTGGAGACGTCCAGGATATGATTCAACAGATGTCAGCCTGATTTGTAACAAATATTCATGGTAAAGATAATTATCAGCAAAGCAAAGTGTAAAAACGGACCGGCCTTCAGGGGAGGACTGACCACTGTTAGTTGATTAATCTGTTATTTACAGGGTCGGGGCAACAACAACACAGGTCCATATTGCCAAGCAGATTGCCTCGGGGCGATCGCAGCTCCACGCTCGCGCTCTGTGAGAGATGTACTTTATTTAATATGCTGTTGCTCACCCTGAGAGGAAAAGACATGTCTGGGAGAATCTGTGTGAAAGACAGTTTGAATGCACAGTGATCATCTGCCCCCGGCTGTAGATCGGAAGTACGACACTAGTTTCCAGGTAAAACCTAGAAAAATGAATGTTATTAATCCAAACAGTGATAATGAGCTCGATCATAATGTTGGACAACAACCCAAAAAACAGCCTAAAGGATTTTGAAACCATTTTTAAAAGCTAGAGGACGGCCTGGGGTGACTGCCTACAACAAAAGAAGTGAACGAGGAGCAACATTTAGAGCAGCTACATTCTAACACACACGCAGGATTCTAAAACCAACAGAAAGTGTAGCAAACAGCCGCAAAAAGTTCCGAAACAGCCTAAAGAAAGGAACTCGAACCAAGATCATCAAAGCCGGCAGGTGGCCACAAACACTATGTAATGAAATGTTTGAATAATGGCATGTGGGAAATGCTTTTGGCTAACAATACATAGGACCGGTTTGGACCTGACAGTTGATCAAATTTATTGTCTGCGACTAAAAAAGGTCTTGTACTTTCTATTGTTTGGTGTGCAGATGGCCGTGAGCCGAAGCTCTGTGTGGTCTCAGAGGAAACCAGCCTGCCTGTCAGGAAAAAACTCTTTAAACTCACACAATCAAACATTTCCAACACTTTCTATACCAAATAAGACTTTCTCTGAATAATCACTACTGGGCACGCGTGCGTAGTTAAAGGGGCACTACGTGAGTTTTACACATCAAGAACAATTTACTAATCAAGAGGAGAATGACTTGTCCTGTAGAGTAGATGCATAATGTCTGTGGCTCCAGATTGAGATGCATTATGGGAAATGGTGCATGTGTATATAACGCCTTTGTATCAATTATGTATCGGAGCCTGTCAGGGCTAAAAACAAGCTCTTATAATGGACAGATTAGACGGACAGTTGCCCCATCAGATACGCTGCAGCTGTTTTGCCGTTATCAGCCATCGATCAATACAGATTGAAGATTGGTCCTTGTGAGACATTTAAACAGAACATGGAGAAGCAAGGTCCAAGGATATCTTGACCAATTTTAATATGTTTTCCACCTTTGTCTTAATATCAGTTAATAATTCAAACAAAAGGTCCTCCCTAAATCTGCATCAGTCATATCTGCTTTATGTTAATCACGCAGGACGATGTGTTACATTGTGATGATAAATTAGAGCAGCACATTCCCACGTTTCATCCTGGAGAAAAACACAGGGCCCTTCTGGGCCAAACATCAGGGACGCATTCGCTGTATTTCCCAGGGTGCTTTGCTGTCTTCTATCTGGGTCAGATGGTGTACAGCTCTTCACCATATGCCTGTACTGTAGTGAGGCCACGGGGAATGGAGGACCAATGCGTGTGTGTGTTTGTGTTCAGGACTTTGGGGAATAGGGGCCGGGTTTTTCCTGAATGAAGGTCTGTCTGCACGTCTTTCTCTCCGACTGTCTTGTTTGTTGAACGTTTGGTTTTCCGCCTCCCATCGTGAACATGGCGCTTATTCCTGAACAACCAATTTGGAGGAATTGATGCCTAATATTTCACGTCTCTGTGAGTGTGGGATTAAAATCATGTAGTGATTTTCTCTTGCTGATGCAGACTAGTCTCACCTCTCCGGTAACTCTTACAGCCACATTGATGCTGTATGGAAGTACTCATAGCATCTGCTTCAGGTCTATATACCCATAAAGTCCCCATCTTCATTTCATGAGGCTCAGAAAGTCCAAACTGAGCGCTCTCAGTTTACAGGGCAAAAATAATAACATTAAAAATCATCGAGTCAGAGCTAATCCCACCACAGCCTGTAAACATGTAATATCGCAGTGATTAGAAATGATTCTAAACCCCGGGCCCTCCCCCGCGGTTCTCCCAGGGCTTGACTCCTCTCCCACCCAAGCCTCGACTCAGCATCCCTGGGGAAGGCGGCCAGGCGAGTCCCTGGATTAAGGCCACTCGGTGCTTTGGACCCAAACCCGGAAAGTTAAACCTTTGGATGCCCGCCACTTCATTTCTCTAAGTGGCATCGGCCTTGTTATGATTGTTAATTAAAGTTGGATTTAGTCAAGAGGCTGATTGGCAAACAATGAAAAAGGCTGCCATTTTCAATTCTTGGTTACACTTTCGAGTTTGTAAGTTAAGTGGACTTCGGAGTCTTTTTTTATCTAATTATTTCTGTGAGAGACGGTGGGGTGTTGTGTTGCAGGAGGGGCAGATTTCTCAGATAAGTGAGCAGATGTTGCAGTTTCTCAAGAGGGATTAATGTCAGGATAGGAACGCACACACACACACACACAGTAGGCTTCATGTCTTCATGTACATTATGCATTTCAACAGTCAACAGCATCCACACACCCACACACAAACACTTACGAGATGAACAGAATGGTCCAGGAGTTGGACACATGATCAAAGCTATTAAAGTTTGCGTGCAAAGAAATAATTTAAAGACAGCATCAGTTGAACTCGTCAGTAATCCTTTGAATTTATCAAAGTATCGGTGGTCCACGGACATTGACATGTGGTTTCCTGATTTCCGGAATCTGTTATTGTGTTCGCCTCTTTCAGCACAGTCCGGAGTCATCTCCACCCGCATCATCACTTAGTCGCGATGAAGAGGCAGAGCAGGCCTGGGGAGACAGTCGGAAGGGACCAGCTTCAGGCCTCTCCCGCAGCTCAAATCTGCACCGAGCTGGAAGCATTAAAGACCTGATCAGTAGATTTTCGGCCTCAGATCACGACCCTTCTTTCGGTCCCCCACTGATTTCTTGTCCTGGAGAAGGAAGAGTCAGAAAAAGTATTTCTTCTGAGGCTACAAAGTATCCACTGTACAAGCTGAGTCAGTCCACACCGAATATCTTCGGTCAGTTCAGTTCACTTCCGAACATCACTGTGACTCCCCCGAAAAGGGGAACCAGTCAGGAGGCTGAATCAGCTCAAAGAGGCACCAAATCTAGCCAGATCAGTGCTAGAATAGATTGTCCAGTAGGTGGCACTGCTGTGAAGACAGATTCAGAAGCAAGGAGCAAAACACAGACCAAAGACTCTGGTAGAGACTCTGGCATTGGATCGGTAAGCAACCGTCCGGCCGTCCTTGCATGAGACAAAAATCTCTGCAACGTCTCTGCGTGGAGACGGCATGACATCACCGCACTGCAAGTTTTCCAATCACATGACGATTCGAGAGCATGAAACTACGAGATTGCAAAGCACGTCCTGTATAATCGCTCTAATCAATGTAGCCTCAGACTCACTCACGGATCTGACTCACTCTCCTCTCTTTGATTCTTTCTCTGTAAATGAGCTCTTTGGTTTGAAATGACGGCGACATACGTTCACACCCTGACTGTTGAATGAAAAGTATTCAAAGTGCTTATGACAGGTTACAAACAGGTCGTGGCACAGCTGATGCTTGAAGATACTATGGAACCAAAATATGTATTAGCAGGTTCCTGGATCATGGTTATGAAGACCAAGATCTGGTCCAACAATATTTAAGACTAAAGTGTATTATTTGTGCACAGTGTATGATTTAATAGTGTAATAATGTATCTATTTTATTAGACCTGTTAATATATCCGGCTTAATGAAATTGTTTCTTCATTTCCTGACCGCTGTCAATCTCTGACCTCACCAGCACTTTCCCAGTGATTCCACCCTCGTCTTTGTCAAAATTTAATGTCCATGTGCGTGTTGTGTGCTTTCATTGTTCATGTGTTGTCTTGTATATTCATCCCTCCTTCCCCACCTTCTTCCCGTCTCCTCCAGGAGGCTGAAAGTGATCTGAACAAGCAGCGGGACAGCCCGTCAGAGGAGGAGCCCATCACACCCCGACTCATGTCAACCAGCCAAAGCCCAAAATATCAGCTGTTTCTCAGCAACGATCTGAAGACCAACGGGCTGAGTAGCAGGGATGCAGATGGTCCAGGAGGCGGCGGGTCAGTGGTGGAAAATGGCCCAAGGCCGGCCCGATGGGAGAACACCCGGCTAGGGCTGAACCACTACAGAGGGTCCTTGGAGTCCCTGGCCTCACGGGACTGGGACACTACGTCTGATCGGGTGGGTGAGGCGGACTGCTGGTGTCAGTGTGTGATTAGAGATTTATGATAATCGGAGGGTGCTTTAACTGTGATTCCACACTCGAAGAACAAGCTATTAAACAGTGCCATCTCCTGGGCAAAACAGGATTAAAGTCTTCTTCCAAAAAATGCTGGCACTCATTTGAAGGAAAGCCATGGTCAAGTGAATGTTAGAAATCCACCTTCTTTCCGCTCGTCTACTCTCTCTTGTATGTTACTCTTCCACTCTGGACCACAGCTGCAACACTACAGGAAAGTCACGGCATGAAACACCTCGATAGCCCGCTGGTTGGCCAGGTTTTAGCTCGCGTGTTTAAGTCTTACAGAAGTATAACTGTATATATGCTGTGCTGTTTTACAGGTGGGTGTTGTTGACAGCCCTCCCAGAGTGTTCAATAGTCCCTACACCTCATCCATGGATTACAACCCCATGTTACGAATGGCGGACTATAAGGTTTGTAAAGTGGTGTTGAAACTGTGAAACATTCTACATCTCATTATTAGATCTGGTGTAGTTCTTCTGGTTTTTTTATTGTGTTAGAGAATTCGTAATGTTTTACATAATAAAATTCAACAAAGCCGATCATTACAATGTGGTTGAAGTTACTGACCCTCCACCGTGCCGCAGGGTGGACTGTCACCTGCCACCTCAGAGATGAACCTGCACAGCTTCAACAGCCGCAGCACCAGTCCTGTACCGATGGCCGTACCCAACCACGCCGCGCCGCGGCCCCGATACTCCGCCTATGACTCTCTGTTGAAGAGGAGGACCGAGGTCAACAACACGGTACGCTTAACAAGACACACTCAAACACAGTCGATCTTAACTTCCACACTATAGCACATGTGATATATATATATTTGTGTCTCTCCAGGTGGTACCCAACCACTACAGCATGCGCTCTGCCACTCTGGGGGGGGCGCCCAATAGAAAAGACTTCATAGAGGAATTGACCAAACAGCTGGATGGCTGCCAGAAGGTAAGCTCTCGATATCACTGAGGAGAAGGTGGAACTTACTGGAGGTTAGGAGAGAAGTAATGATGGGATCAGAGTGAAACATTAAAAAGACGCTGTAGCTAGTAGCTGCTGCTATGTTAAGACTGTTTGGGCATCGAACCTCTTGTTACACTAAACAATATGTTTGATGGTGTGTTTGTCCTCTCCAGCGTAACCAGTTCCTGGAGGCAGAGAGTGTGGAGATGGAGAAGGAGAGGAACCAGATCAGGTTGGGAATGATTAAATACTTTCCTTTCTTTCTTTTTGCCATCCTTTGTTAAATTTGTCTCTTTCTTAAAACTGCCTAGTGTTTTCCTTTAAGTTTCTCTTTAAAAAACAGAGGACAAATTACTTAGTTGACAATGTCTCCCTGTGTAGGTTTGAGATGCGCGGCCTGCTGGTGAACAACGAGGACCTGCTGAGGACCAACGCTCAGCAGACCAACGAGATGAAGAAGTTGAGGGAGCAGATGATCGACATGGAGAGAGACCACCAAACCATGGGAGAGAAATACAGACAGATGGAGGTGTGAACGGACGAATGGATGAACGGACCAAATAATACTGTAGTTATACACATGTTTGCATGATGACTCTTGTATTGCCTTGTGCAGATTGAGGTGAAGCAGGCCCGGGACATGATGGTGGAGGCCAACACTCAGGAGTACGCCTTCAGCTTCCTCCAGCAGTCCCTCAAAAACAAGATCCAGGACGCTGAGGTACACTGAGTTACAGAGCGGCAGCACCTTTAAATCACTGTGGGAAATAAATGTTATATTTAATAAATAATAAACAAGTTTATATCTTATTTTGAAAAAAAATTATATAATTTGACCAGACATTGAAGTGGTTACAGACACATTGAGATTTTTTGTGGATGAAATAAAGTGAGATTTCTTTGTTAAAGCTGCATTATTTAAATACGAGGATGCACATGAAGACTAAAAATCATTGGTGTTCATCAATTGGATTTAAGTTCAATAATAGACGAAACCATCAAACTGGTTTTATTTGTCAAATGAACAGAGACTGTTTGAGATTCCCATAAACACTAGAATTCAAACGGTCATACAGTACAGTGATCAAGCAGAGTTCTGAACAGTGTGTGTGTGTGTGTGTGTGTGTGTGTTTTTGTTAGGAGAACCTGGAGAAGCAGACGCAGCACGCTAAGACTCTGGCGGAGAAGTTGTGGCTGTCAGAGAGGCAGCTGGAGGAGCTGGAGGTCGACAAAGACACCAGAGGCAAGAGGACGTCTGAACTAAACAGCACCATCATCCGACTGGAGATGGAGGTACAGACACACCTTGTTCTTTCTTTAGGAAAACTGTCCCGCTTAAGATCCATTCACACCAATATTCAGACAGAGGCAGAGGAAGGAGCTGTGTTTTTACATGATCAGCTGATGCAGAGGCTCTGCCAGTTAGCAGTTAATCAGAGTTCTATTGAAACCCACTTATATGATATGAAAGAAGCACTTCAACAAAAATCACATGGTACAAACTACGAACTCCAGGAACTAGGTTGGCAAAGAAGAACTTGAAGTGGAGCTTGATAAAAGTCACCATCCTGCTGCTATAAAGGAAGCTTCCGCTAAGTGACACATATTGAAACACAGCGAAGACAGTGCACGTTGTTCCATACAGATGTGTTTGTGTGTTTCCAGCTGAGCGAGGCCCTGCAGATGTCCACACAGTCGTCAGCGGAGATAAACCTGCAGCAGAAGCTGCGTGACGACGCTCAGCTGAGGGTGGAGGAGCTGGAGGAGTCTGTGCTGGAGAAGGACCAGGAGCTGCAGAGACTCCAGGCTCTCGTCAGCAAGCTGCAGGGAGAGGTACTGCATACCTGCCTGCTCCTGACAGAAAAACTTCTCACTCACACACTAACATGCAATAAATGTGCCAGGCTGACAAGCTAATTATTATTATATCACTATCTTTAAACAGGCATGTCACATTGCCTCACATTATTCTGTGTCACCAGGGAATCGTGTCATTCGCTCTGTGTCTTTCTCCTCCTGTGTGTGCAGGTGTCTGGGAAGCTAATTGACAAGGAGCGAACGCTGGAGGAGGAGATCCAGCTGAGGGAGAGGATACAGCTGCAGTGTAAGCAGGCGGAGAGGTCGGTGGACGACCTCCAGATGGAGCTGCAGAGCACCAACCAGGCCAAGGATGACCTCACCAAACAACTCAAGCAAGCTCAGGTACATATAAGCTCATGTGCACATTTTTATATTTTAATTCCATGTTTGAGTCTTTTTATTTCCTGAATGTTTCATGCTTGACCTGAACTTTCTATTTCCAGCCGTAGATCCGACGGTGCAGTTGCATACGTGACCTAATGATTCAAATAGAGATGTCCACTTGAATTAATCAGTCATGCAAACCAGCAGTTTGGGGTTAATGGGGTATTAATTATGCAAATCCTGTTTAGCAATCAGTGTGCTAATTCCATAATCCCAAAAATTCATCATGTCGCTATTTCTGAAGATACTTAATCTGTCCCACTTCTAAATAACCTCAGTGAGTTCTGCTGATGCGGTTGTGATCATCCAAAAGTGACCTCAGATCAGAAGCTGTTGAGAAAAGTTTGAATGAAGAATAACATTTTCCCACTTTGTCTCCTTCAGGAGAAGATGATCGACCTGGAGAGCGACCTGGAGGAGATGCACGACAGCGAGCAGAGATGGGCCGCCAAGCACAAGAGAGCTATCGAACAGGTAAACATTAACTGAGCTAGCTGAAGGTATTCATTCAAATATTCTATTATTTGACACGTTTCCATGTCTGCTGTCAGACTGAGCAGCTGCAGCTGAAGCTGATTCAGGAGAAGGATCTGAACGACCAGCTGGAAAGTGAGAAGGCCGTCATGGAGAGACAGGTACTGTGTGTGTGTGTGTGTGTGTGTGTGTGCGTGTTTGTTTCTTGCCCTTTGTTCTCCTTTAAGAAACACATAAGTTTAATATAAGGGAACATTTTATCTTACTATCTTCTGGATTCAAGATGGCTCCTCCTCCTAGTTTTACATCAATTCAATAAAGTACTTTCCTGTCCACCTCCTACATCATCGGAGGCCTTTTGATGCAGCAAATCAAAGCCTGCATGAACCCACACGGTGTGTTTCTACCGTTGACGCAAGACACGATCACACTGAGTCAACAGGGGTTGTTAATCATCCAGTTTCATCACCATGTGATGCTACGTCGATTCTTTTAACCAATCAATCTCCTGCGATGTGATTCGTTTGTTACAGTCTTGTGACCTCAAGCATTCGACCAAACAAACAACATAGATAGTGTTCTTAAGTTATCAGTGCAAAGTGCCGGCAGCCTAGACGACTTGCATGAGCATCATGACCTTAACAGAAGCAGACAATTGTGAACACCAGCTTCCAATGTACGCTGCCACCTACTGGATATAAAATTACACTACAGAGAGGAAGCAGATGATGCTGGAAGAGGTGTGAAGCCATCACATCAATGTATCAGATATATTATAGTTTGGTCGTTGCAAACAACTATGATGCAACACTAAATAACCTCCATTAACTCTCCTGCTAACTTCTTATCTGACTAGCAGATTTACACTCACGTCTAGTCCTGCAGCTTCACACAAACCGGACGTCAAACAAACATTCAACAGGAAACTGTGGCTTGCTTCAGTTGGCAGGCTCGTTAGCTAATTTGCTACGTAGCTGCATGTAGCTAACATGTGTGCATGTTACTTCTCATGTTTCCCCTGGAAACGACTTACAGTCCATGAGATGTATGAGATGTGTTTCTCTGTTCTGGAACACCTACACTCTGGCTGTCAGTCAAACAAGGCACCTACACACAGATTTGTTTTCTTCAATGTAATAAACATCCACACAAACTAAGATCGTTAATTTTTGTCATGAAAGGACTGCGGCTAAGATGTTAAGATAATAAGATAAGATAATTAAGAGCTCTTCTTTTAATGATTAGTCACAACTAAGACCGTCCCTCTCTCTCTCCTTGTAGGTGCGTGAGCTGCGTCTGGATCTGGAGGAGCTTCAGAGCTCCAGAGTTCAGGAGGATGTCATCTCCAGGACGGAGAGCAGACTCAAGGAGTTGGAGAACACTTTGAGGACCGAGGAGAGGTCAGTCACCATCAGCAGTGTGTTAGAATGTATTTGACAGTGAGGGTTTCTTTCATCTGTCCTCGGGAAAGACATAATTATGGCCCGATGTCACTATTCTGGGAGGGCTCTTACACTTTCTTAACTTCAGTTTTGTTCAGACCAAGGAGAAGTACGTTATTGACTTCCAGCCAGGAACTTATAAACAAGTTATAATTTTTTCCACCAGCAGGAAAATCAAAACCAGATTAAGTCAGTGAACCTGTGTGTTGTAATATCTTCTGGTTCAGTCCGGTAAACCGACTTTCGTGTGTCTTGCAGGAACAAAGCGGTTCTGACAAACACTATCAGTAAACTGGAGAGGAGGATCAACGAGCTGAGCGATCAGATGGAGGAGGAGCACAGGATAGCAACCGAACAGAAAGACCTGGTAACACACAGACGCTTACGCACCTACACACTCTCCCCACCGGAGGGCAGTAGTGAACAGCAGACCAGTCTGGTCACATGCTCTTGTTCTGCTGACTCCCTCATTTGATCTGAAAGCAGCCTCACTAAAATAAGTCCTGCATCAGACTCTGTGTTTGGAGGCTGAGTTTGCATCCTCGTGACTATATATATGAAGAGTTTAATTATGTGAGGTGTTCGCATCTCCTTTTAAAATGTTTGAAACACTTTTAAGAAAGTTAATAAAAAACAGACCATGTGTTTTATAGATAAGATAAATTAGTGCACGTTTGAAGCAGCGAAATGTCATTATAAAGACACTTCATTTGGCATCTAATGCCTCAAATGAAATGAGCGGAGCTGTTTTTATCTCTCTGTTGTTGCAATTCAAGTGTTGCTGTCCAAACTAAGCGCTGCTCTGTGATTGGTTCTCCAGATGACACAGAGGATGCGCTCGCTGAAGCGCCAGCTGAACGAGGCTGAGGAGGAGGCGAGCAGGAGGGAGACACAGTACCGCCACACCCAGAGGGAGCTGGCCGAGGAGCGGGAGTCAAACGGACGGCTGCAGAGGCAGCTGCTCGAACAACACCTGCAGACAAAGTACACACACACACACACACACAC
>CAAKHC010013585.1:68632-81239 GCA_901007825.1 Macroramphosus scolopax
TCACATCATCAAGGTCACAAATCTGATATTCATACTCCTCTTCCTCTCTCTTACTCACACATCCCCACATCATTTACATGGATATAAACTAACTTCATCTCTCTCTCTCTCTCTCTCTCTCTCTCTCTCTCTCTCTCTGTAACAGGCGTAAGGAAACTCTGACCATCCGTCAGACTCTGGACAACCTGCGGCTGGACCTGAGCGTCGACGATGAAGACGAAGATCAGGAGCCGGAGCAACAGACAAACAATCTCACCAAAGTCTAAACCTTCACCCCGAGTGTTTCTTTAAAGCATCAAACAGGCTACATTCTTCCAGTGACAGGTCAGTCAGGGCGTGTCCATGTGTAACATTCTTAACCGGACGCTTCAGCGGAAGAGACTCTTGTTCGCTCAAAGATTGAACGCATAGTGGCGTCATTGGTGATCTCAAAACTTGAAAGGTTTCAACCTATTAGACCATATTTACTCTGACTCCATACACAGTCACCTGGAGTGAACATAGAAGTAACAACAGAAGCTCATGTCAGTTGTGGTAAGAAAAAACATGCATGTTTCCTTTAACTCTCATAAATGTTATTTGCTTTTTTTTTTTTTTAAACGGTATTTTATGAATTCTGTAATCTCCTAAAAAAAGATTCCTATGTACTCTGGTAACTATAAGAACTTTTTTTTAATTTCCTTGAAAAGATCTGCATCCACTGAGCTGCAAGTCAACACAGGTTCACTGGACTTTGTCCGGGGAATCATTGAGTTTCATGAAAGTTTGTTTGTCTGCAGACAAATTGGAGTTCTTTGCATATTTTTCTAAAACTATTAATGATTGGGATTAATTCAGTGGATTCACTGAGGCAAATTGTTTAGCACTGTGGAGAGACGCTCTGGGTGGACTCACTGTGAAAGACTCGTCCGATCGTCAATACGGTCAAACATCATCCATTCTTTCACATGAACTATAATCAGCTCGCTTGCCAAAGGAAATGAAAGAGCAGGAGCTCTTTGCACAGAGTTAGATCCTCCTGTTGACAAGGAGGAGAACCTAAGGATTGGTAGTCTGTTGTTGCAGGGACAGCTGGAGTCTGTTAGAATGAGCTTCACACATCAGATCTACATTTACATTAAGCACATTTTAAAGTGTGGATGTAATAAGTCATCCAGTCTCATGAAAGCTTCGTGGCCTTTAAGTCTGATGATGGCTGCCCATAAAAACGTATTGCTGTTGCGATATGATTATTTGTGGGAAGCCTGACCCCCCTCACGTATGGAGAACATGACTAACCGGCTCGGGGCGTCTCTGTAACACCACAGTGTTTCATCTATGATGCCGTGATGTGATTGGGATGTTGCGTTTGGCCATCAGATTGAAATTCGATCACGTTTGGATGTATTTTACTCAGTTTTTTGTTTTTTTGTTTTTTGTAGAAAAGGAAGATTCATTGTAAATCTAATTGTAGGTGGTTTGGATGAGGAGGGTTTTCTTATGTTAAAAGCTGTTCTATCCTGTCATGTTTATGTGAGCTGGGCACATTCGTCTGCAGTATTTGAATATATTCCTCACTGGTTGTTGATTTGTTTCAGGGTAATGACACACAACAATGTAAACGTGCACAGAGGGGTTCTGGTCTGATGTGATTGTAGCTGTTTTTGATCGACACACAAAAACAATTAATATTTATATTGAATCCTTTTTTTTTGTGTTGATGTTATTATGATTTGAAGTGATTTGAGTTTTCTGTATCTGCTCAGAAGATAAAGTGCCATTTCAGCCGATTTGTCGGATCAACCAACGAAAACAAACCATAAAGAAATTCAATTCAACATTACACTTAGTTTACTGTGCATCTGGATTATGCTGGATTACATAAAAACCCAGACTGCAGTACTTACAACACATTCAGGATGGACAGCAAAACAAATGCTTCCTTAAAAAGCAGTTCTCAGAAGTAAAATAAATGTGCTTTCAGGACTCCAGATGTGTCTCAGTCGTCTCTCAGGAGCTCAGCCCAGCAACACATTATGCTTGTTTGCTGGTTTCATTCATAAATTATGGCCAAATAGGTTCTCTGATACTTTAATCTGATGGAAACTCACTTCCCTTCAATCCACCTGCATGTTCTCTGCTCGAGGCAAATCTGTTGTAAAAAACATAAAGATAATATTCAGTTTGGATTCTCTGTTGTTTACATTTGTTGGTGTATTTTGCTTTTTAAACTTTCACCTATGAAATACTGTAATTTCTCAGCTGTTGGGAATATCACTGCTCCACAGTGTCACTTCTGTGTTTCGGTTTTATCATCGCTCCAACGGAGGAAGTGTCTAGATATGTAAAAAGAAATGAAATATTCTGACTTATTTTTTTAACCACACTTCTACACCAAGACGTTCTACTGGTTCTACTGTTTGTTTGGGTATTTATTTTTTTGTTTTTAAATAAAATTCCTCTCCACTGTAAAGTCTGCGTGTCGGTCGTGTGTCGTTCATGAGAAAGGGGAGTCGGCTTTACTTCCAGATCAGACTAATTATCTTCCTTTTTCTAGAGTTGTTTAAGAAATTGTACAAATTCAAGACCTGCATGACAATGACATGTTTAAAATTGACTCCAAAAAAGGGATTGAAATTACTAACAGTGGATGTTCTTATTTATGAAATCAGTGGCTGCCTGGATCAGCAGGAACTACATATACAGCGTTCACTGAACAAAGAGGTATTATTATTATTCATAGGCAGATAAAACTGCACGGTTCCTCCTGTCAGAGAGTCTATTACATTTTATATTATTGAAAGTAAAACATTCACTACACACTTAAACCTGGATTTAAAGTGATTATAGACACAGCTGAGAGTGAATGAAGTTAGTTTCGCCTCTCAGCCTGCTTAAGTTTGGTAATAAGCACATAACACAAATGACATCTGTGGCTGGAGAATATCAAGAGTCCTATTATACAAATCACTTGTAAAATATAAACCAAAGTATTAGAAAACCTGAAACGTTTCCCTTATGATTGTCTGTCACGAATGTCGAGGAAATAAAACTAAAGTATGAACATTGAGCATGCGTAAGAAATGAATCTTTCAGGACTTGAATGTTAAGTAAACATAAAGATGTAGTATTGTGTTTGTTTGGTGGCTTGGCAGAACATCCTGCTGGACCCAGCGATGCCAGGCTGGCACTATTTATAGATGAGTCACTCAAAGAGACGTCTTCATCTTCGATGAAAGCAGACGCTACCTGGTGGGAAAAACAAAACAACAACAACTCGCAGGATAAAACAAACACGGAGATTTATTTGCAGCTCTGACATCAGAAACACCAAATGCATCACAGGTCATTTCATTCTCATGGTGTCAAACATGCAACAAATCCCACAAACACACACAGTGAAACTGAAACGTTCACGAACCGCAGGCATCAGAGATTTCACACACGGAGGATTTCCAAAAATAAAAGCTCTTAGAGGTACTTGGATTGATAAGTTGTCTCGTTATATCAGGCAAAATAACAACATCGTGACTCCTGTTCTGGTTCGCCTCTGCTTTGTACTCTAGAATTCAATAATGCATTAAAATATTCAGTAGCTCACAAACTTTACTGAGGATCAGACAGAAGACTTAATAACAGGCACATGACTCATGTAAACTTTCAAAGTGGATTCGTGAATTAAGTGTAAGACCGGGGGGGCTGACGGCGGAGCTGCGTCAGGAGGACCATGACTCAAGACGGCAAAGATACAACTAAATATAATAAGGAAGAGGAGGATGATTGTCACATCTAAAAGGCTTTGGATCAAGATGTTTAGGAGAACTGTGGTCCACCTGGAGATGAGGGGGGGTGGAAAGCTTCTGAATGTTGCAGCTTTACATGAAACTATCAGTCAAATCTTTGGAGACGATTTAACGAGAGCACATGAAACGTACAAAATAATAATCCAGGTATCGTCGGAGGATTTCACAAAGCAGCTTCTTCGGCTGTTTAAAGCTCTTATCAGCGATGGACTGTTGGAATAATTCATCCTAATTACTGGTAGAGGACGTCGCCGTGTGTCCGGGTGCTGAGTAACGTCAAGTCAAACAGTGGTGGGTGTTTTTATATGGCACTGAGATGTGATGGTGGCGGATGAGTCTGTGTCTTTCAAAAGAAAACACACACACACACACACAAAATAAAATAAAATGAGGAAGCAGTTTTGTCTTCTCTGAGGAAACATCACAACAAGGTTTGGATTTGTACTAAAACAAATGCTTGACCGCGGTGTTTCCTTCCTTTATTTGGCACATCGGCAGATTAAAGGTGACAACAAAATGAAGCCAAAGTTTTAAGCTGTTTCTTCGGGATGAGTAGCGCACGACACAAAGGTACTACTGAGGATAACACATTTAATCGGAGGCTATAATCCGAGGTGTTCCCATCATTGAGAGGACCACAGCAGCGTTGTGTCATTAAACTAGCGACGTGCAGGAGACGACAGTCCTGCAGCCTCGTCTGTCTGCCGCTGGTTTCACGATGGTCTCTCATTTGTTGAGCTAATCAACATCTGGAGATTGTTCAGGACGTAAAGCAGATCGAGTTTATACTTGTTTTTTTAGACTGATCAGCTCGGACCAAGTCATCTAAAGAAACATACGCTGGGCCTCTTTAGACAGATGATGTCACTGCTTCACGTTAAAAACAAACCAAAGTGGAAATTACTTTGAACAATGTAAAAAGAGCGATTGTGATTGGCGGTGACTTGTTAGCTGTTGCGGAGCAAAGCGTGAGTGAATCTGACAACCCAAGAACACGTAGACGCAGTGATGAGTGAAGCGGATTGATTCATGTGAAAGGAGATAAAGAAGAAGAAGTGTGTGAAATCTAAACAATACAACAACAGAACCAGAGGAAGAGTCCATAGAGCTCAGACCTCCGTCGTTGGCTGTGTTAGAACAATGGATGTCTTGTTCCTGAGCCCCATGCTTCACCAAAGGTCATGAATATTGGACTGGTAACTGGTGTGGAGTTCTGCTGACTGACAGGCAAACAAACACCATGAAACAAACAAACAAATAAACAAACAAACCACGGACGTGGATGAGAACATAACCTCCATGGTGGAGGGAATGAAGTGTTTTTCTATAAATAATTGGTCGCTTTATGTAACATATATGGGGCCCTGAAGCGTTAATTCACTGTGTTGTTATCCGCCAAAGAGATCTGGTGTTTCCTTCATTCTCAGAAGGTCCATTTCTCTGCTCTTACAAAATACTTTGTATTTGTAAAAAATAGCTGTTTTACTTTGTAATTTCATTTTCCCGTCAAATATAAGTAAGTGAGTGTCACGGTGGGGACCCGGAGCAGCCAACACCTCCAGCTGACTGGTTCCAGAACCAGCAGGAAGACAAACCAGTGCTGCCACAGTGAAGTAACGCTTCAACGGCCAAGGCAGTAGGTCAGTGTGGAACAATACTAAAGAAACACAGATACTGACAGTATATTCTGTTCTCCGTTGCACATGTGCAGTGCTGCACTCATGTTGGTCCCGCGGATGCAGTCAGTCATCACCGAGGTCAAACAGGGAACTGCAACCTGCCAGGCTGCGTACACAGTGAGCTCTAACGGTGACACAGTTCCTGACTTTACAGACTTCTGTTCAGATAACCACGTGGCTTTCATCAGATTCATCAATGTTACATTAGTCACCGATGGAAGGCGGCTATGATTTAACTAATTTAACTTAAGATCCAACAGGCCTTTATAGTTCCTCTACAGAGGCTCTTTACCCTCCACTTGAGTGTTATCGGTAATGGAACAATAAAGGCTTTAAAAGGTCACTGAAGCTACCTTCAGAATCTTCCATCAACGTGGAGACTGTGAGGAACCGACAGAGGTTCGACAGAGAGGCGAACAATCAGCTTTGCCAGGTGTTGAAGACATCCGCCAGACATTTCTAACAATCTGTGAACTCGACCGAACTGCTTGAAATATCTCCTGTGTGTGTTGGAACTACAGGTAGAGCACGGAAAAACAGTGTGAAACAGGGAGAAGAACAAAGTGAAAACACCTTGGTCAGACAGCTCTGGTCCAGGAGAGGAGAACGACTTTGTCTAAACAGCCTGATGATTTCATTTAAACTCTTTGTGGTGCAGCCAACAGAGGAAACTAAATCGCCCCCCCTGTTATAAAGTGATGAATAGATCAGATCATTTAAACCATTAAAACCACTTGCAAGCAGAAGAATTGGGATCATGCAGAGCTTAATACCCCGGCTGCAGGTTTTAAATGAGGCACATTATGTGTCTGACAGTGATGAAACAGCCGCTACCTGCTCTACTATCCCCTGAACGAGGCGCAACAGGCAGACAGGCTGTAATATCTTGAACGTACACTAGAGAGATTCAGTTGTTTCATAGCCAGAGTGGCAGGCGGAGACGGCAGGAAAAAAAAAGGGTGGAGAAGAAAGAAAAGAGAGGAGATCGTTGATGGTTAGACATGCGTCAGAGATGACAGACGAGAAGAAAGAAAATCAAGGAGGGAATGTGGCAAGTAGAAAACACACGTGACAGAGGAGTGTTGAGTGGTCTATTCCTGAATGGGCTCCTGATCTAGCATGCACATTTCTTCTCGGCGGGCTGCGCCTCCGCTAGCTTTGTGGCGCCGTTCCCGTTAGCCGGCTCGGCCGGCGGTTTATCGACACACTGCTCCATCCTCTTCATGACCAGGTCCAGCAGCGTGATCACGGCCTGGTCGACCTCCACTCCCGTCGCCGCACTCGTCTCAAAGTACGGGATCCTGCGATCAACAAGAGGAGAGGTAAGTCTTTCGAACTTCCAGAAGAGTTGATGTTTTAACTCTGATCACCAGCATTCTGTACAGAATGAATGCAGATATTTCTTGTTTATTGCCGATTGTCAAACACAATCAGCCAGATGAATCGTCTGTAATCATCCCTATCATCATTAAGACAATACGAGTGAAGCCGTCAGTTTTTAATGTACAGTATCTGTGGGGACGGAGCAGTGAATGTTTGGCTGTTAGCACTGCACCCAGTCTATGGATGAATAGATAATAGGTGTTCAGAACAGACAAGAATGGACCGATGCTGCTGACTGGAATGACACCCGGAAATATATAACTAGTCCAACAGGAAGTTAGACGTGTGTGTGCGTCACACCTTGGCTTTGCAGCTGCGTATGTCCGTGACAACACAAGTTTGGATGTGAAACATTATTTAGGAGCGACTGTGACAGAGAGACACTGAGGCTGTGAAATACTCTGCCACTACTGATTATTAGGGAAGCGTTGTAGTCCACAGCAGTTGTGTATCCAGCTAGCAGCTACAATGCTGACATCACTAAAATCAGATGAAATGGCAGACTTGATGCAGAAATAAAACTTCCTTCCTCCATTTATGAACCAGAACCAGGAAGTAGCTGGTTAAAAAATGACTATGTGTCAGGTAAAGGAGTCTATTGTTATGCATGTTTCAGTAACTACACACCACCGGTCAAAAGTTTGCTTTAACTGAAACATCACATGAAGTCAATAAGCTTAAATGCTGCACAGCTTAGTCATAAACAGCTGGAGGTCAAGATGATGTTTACACCACCAAGCAGACACACAGCTGACAGGCGGCTCATGGGACGACCGCTTCGAGCAGTTTAACTGCGTCCAAGTAAATAAGTTTCAGTTTCATGCTTGCAAGCATTCACATTAAATACAATTTAGCACCAGACAAGAAAAGGGTGTAAGATTATAATAGATTAGCAAAATAATCAGGGATGCAGTGAATGCATCGTGTCATACTCTAAAGTTTGCCATACGTCTTTACAAACCCAACATTACATGCAGAGGTTAAAAGCAGCACTAATAGTATTTAGTCATTAAGGGAGAAATAATGAAATAACTCCATTATTCAAGGGCATCAAACACTCTCTTCAGTTAAAGCTGAGCTCTGGGAAAATCCAGTGGGCACATCTGATGGACGTTAATTAAATATAGGAAAGAATCATTGCGTCTCAGAGGCTGAGAGGCGATAACATCGTTAGATACTTCATTCTAAACATCAGAGTTATGGAGTCAAAGAGCAGATTCCACAGAGAGATCAGCAACAAACTGCTAGATATGAAGTCACAAGCACGTCTCTATGAGTTCCTCAGATATTCTTATACATGCACTACATTTTATTCCTGATCAAAAGACTTGCCCGTATTTATCTGCCAGCTCCTTTGCTTGTTTTTCCTGAACCTCGCGCTGGTCGGCCAGGTCCGCCTTGTTTCCAACCAACACGATGTCTGGGTTCTCACAGTAGGCATTGGCCTGTAGCTGGCCTGAGAATCAAACACAAATCATACCCAAGTGAATTTGGAGTGTCAAACAGTGTGTGACAGGTGAGCTTGAAGTTGAGTCTGCTGTGGCAGTAGACAAGCTCCCAGGCTGAAGCGCTGCATCTTTTAACAGCAGAAAAGAAAGTGTAACATTGAACACGTACTCATCCAGTTCCTGACGTTGAGGAAGCTCTGCTGGCTGGTGAGATCGAACATCAGCAGGAACCCCATGGCGTCCCTGAAGAACGCTGTCGTCAGGCTGCGGAACCTGGAACACAAACATACATAGAAAACTAGAAATGAAACTCCGCCAAAGTCCATCTTAGAAGGGCTGTTTGTGTGCTGTATTAAAGGGATCTGCCACCAGATTTAATGTTTTCTTCCTTGGCTCCGATGAATCTGTCACAATAACAGGGCAGATATTTGGGGGGGGGGGCATCAACACTCTGGTGAACTGAACGCTCAGTGAATTGATAATGAAGCTCATTTCATGAAACTCCGAATCTGCTCTGTTACACTCAAATCTCAAGAAATGAAATGAAAATGATGTAACGGACACTGACTCATCCTGCGGTGAGTCAGCAGGCCTTCACAAAACAGAGAGAACTGATCGAGGCCGGTAACAGGTAAAGACTTCCCACACACCACTGACACGTTTCCCTCTCCTCCCATTCATTGGGATTGTAAGTGTTCCACTTCTGCAGTGAGCTTGCATTTTATTTATTCTGCATTTATTAATCTGTGTAATTCGGACATTTGGTTGTTGGGCCGACAATGTCAATTTGTAAACTTTATAAGTCAAGCATGGATTGACACTTCTGGGTAGCTGCAACACTCTTTATATACTCAGGAGTGACTTTCTTAAGTGATGTCATCGCAGTGAGGTTGCCATGCAACCAGTGGAGCCTCCACCAACTCACAGCGGTCTGACCGGCAAGTAGTCCAACACGAAACCCGTTAAGAACACATCTCTCCTTCAACACAAACTTTAAAAGAGCTTGGCGACTTGTTTAGAATGAAATACCTTTTATTTCTGCACTGTATTTCAAGAAACTCAGGTTTTTCTTTTAGACACCGGGAGGATTTTAGAAGATGTAGAGGACTTTAGAGGAAATGCAAACTGAAACTTTAAGTTCAACGTTGACCTGAGGACAACAGGTTTAATCCCTAAAGTAAATATATCGGGACAAGCGGCCCACCTCTCCTGTCCCGCTGTGTCCCAGAGCTGAAGGTGAACCTTGAAGGTTTTCCCTGCGGTCGTCCCATTGGGGTTGGACACTGTGTACACCTGAGGAGAAACAAACAACAACACATAACTTCAACCGCAGGAAAACGGTGTGTATCTGAACATAGACTTTTAATACGCTCGAGGAAAGGAACTGTTAAACCCATCGATGCGTATCTCAAAGTGAAAGACCGCAATATTTCATCTAATTGTCTTGCTCTGACAACAGTCATCTGGACAGTGGACCTGTGTTTCATGGTGCACTGCAGCTGCTGTTTTTTCTGTCTCTGCGTCATTCACACCTCTGATTCTCACAGATGAGACACTCTGTCACTCTCTCTGACACTAAAGGGTGGCTCACGAAGATCATGTTCAAAGCAGTTCATTTCTACTCCAGAGCGGCAGTCGGGTTCAATTTTTACCAGAAGACACCTGAGAACAGAGTGAGTTCTCTGGTGAGAAAATACATTTGAGAAGCAGTGAAGAGGAGTGACGACCGCCTTTGGCAACTCTTTGATTCAAAAAGCGCTCTCATCCTTCAATGAAATCCTCGCAGCATTAAGGAGGTGCATGTCTCAATTACTTACAGTTATACACCCGATATCAACATCCAACATATCCACATCTCCAACCTAACACTAACACTTGCGCCAAAACAAGGCCAGAGGTATGTTGCACATCTTAGTGTTGAGAAAAGCTCAAGAGACATTACAGAGGGAGATGGCTACATATTTCTTCTATTTTCTAAAAGTTGCCTTGTGTTTATGTGGAAGCGGTCTTCTGCATTAATACTGCATCAATTTGTCCCTATGAGTCACTCCAGACGCCCCACACACAGGAGGAAATAATACCTTCAATCATTAATACGAGCAGACCGTAACCTTACCACTCTTTTTTCCCTGAAGTCGATGCCGACTGTGGTGATGAACTTGGGGTTGAACTTGTTGTCTGTGTATCGATACAGGAAGGTTGTCTTGCCCACGCCAGAGTCCCCCAGGGCGAGGAGCTTTATAAGGTAATCATAATCCCCATCAGTCATAGTGATGACCGAAATAAACCTGTCAAAGACAAGAAAGACACATGTTTACATGCAGACACAGACATAGGGACTCGTAGCGCAAGTCAGCTCCTGGCAGCCGTGTAAGTGTGAGAACAGCAAAAAGAAAACAGAGTTTGAGTCGTCATATGTTATCCAATAAATAGAAACTGTAGAAAGAAGCTCTGGTGTGTTGTTTTTCTCCCCACTGTGATTTATGGGTGGAGGATCAGAGGGTCTCCGGGAACTGAACATGACTTGCTGGGAAAATAGTGAATGTGTGTGTTTTTCCAGGAAGGAAAGATTCATCCTCTGGGAAACCCGACATTGATCACAAATTGTAAAGCAAAATACATATTGATGCAATATTCCTTTAGTGAAAGTGAAATACATTTTATGATGGCAGCCCTACAGGAAAGGTCAGGGTACCATCAACTTCACTAGGATTCATCCACTGGGGATCATGAATATCCAAAGTATGTAAATCTGACATTTGACAGGAAAACATCGCAGGACTTCATCACACTACACAGACACACGACTCGCATCTATTGCACAAGTTTAACTTTCAATAACACCAAGGAAAGTGTGTATCAGTGGCGAGAACTCTGTGATCCTGACTGCCTCTGTTGGTAGAGATTATATCATTAATGTAAAGGAATGCAGTGTTAACGTATCCTACATTAAGTCGTGTTCCGTCTTCTCTTTGGTGTTTGCCTCACGGCCAAATGTGGTATGTTTAGACAGTTGATCATAAGACTCTAATTCACTCAGCTGAGAGGAGTTATGTAGAACATTGTGCTTTGTTACAGGGAGGTCAGTGATCAGCCAGGAGCACTGGTCTCCTCACAATAAACTCTCTATGCCTCAGACAGTACCAGCAACCACACCGAAGCATAGCACATTGTGCATTAACACTGAAGAAAATGCGGTTAACTTAATCAAAAAGCCCTTTCAAAACTCCAACAGCAGTATTGTTCATAGCCACTGAACCACAGCAGCAATAGCAGTGAACCTTTGTGTAGTTCAGACAAATAGATATTACATTTATTTGGGAAATGCTTTTGTCTAAAGCAACGTACATGTTTCCCCTTCTGGTACCTCTAACACATTTACAGAAGGAGCAATCCATTCAAAAGTAATTGGATGTATGCTAACATAGCATGCTAAAGAGCTAATAAAATAGTTAAACAAACAGGCCGGATTATTTTCCCTTGTTAGCATGTCAACTACAATCCATTCAAATGTAGTTGGATTTATGCTAACATACAGTAGCATGCTAAAGAGATAACATAATAGTTACACAAACAGGCCGGATTATTTTCCCATGTTAGCATGTCAACTACAATCCATTCAAATGTCGTTGGATTTATGCTAACATAGCATGCTAACGAGCTAATAAAATAGTAGCATATTACACAAACAGGCCAGATGATTTCCCCATGTTAGCATGATACCAGTTCCATCAGAAAGCTGTCCCTTTATTTTTTCATGAAGCAAAAACTCTTCCTCTCAAAAGCATACTAGTAAATTCATTGCCACATAAACATCAGACAACTGGGATGGCAGCAATAGCAAATATGATGCTAATTTTGATGGACGCGCGATGTTTAGTATCTGAACTATCATCACAGTTCTGGTCTGTTAATAAGGCTTCAATGTAACTTTTGAAATTTGGGAAATATACAGAGTGACCTTATTTCTTTTCTTTCTCTCTGACACATTAAGCACCTGTCAGTCCTGGTGGTGTTGAAACCCTCTGGAGGGACGAGGTTGGGGGTGAGACAAGGGGAGTAGCCAACCTTTTTGTCAGTCAGGACTCCCTGAGGGTATAAGAGTCTCAGCTCAGCCAGCTAACGGCAGGGAGAAACCCGATTTACAGTCACCATGACAACAAACAAAACAGATTAGAACAGAATGAAGTGGCAAACATTAGAATACTTTCCATTCTTCATTTACAAAATGTAGAAGTGTACATATTAGAGTTGTCACAATACCAGAAATGTGATTCACTGCGCCAATACCACTACGTTCTTCTAAATCAACCAA
>CAAKHC010013586.1:0-29987 GCA_901007825.1 Macroramphosus scolopax
ACTCATCAAAACTAAAGACAGGTCAGTCGTCAGTAGACACGGGTCAGTGTTTCCTACCAAAGCACATTTTCTCCGTCTTGCTTCCTTTTGTCATGTGTGCGATTGCTTCCTCCACACCAACGACAAGAGGCCTGAAACACAGCAGGAGTATCATATTTAGCTCTTTAGCTAAAAATTACGAAAGTGCATAAATGATATTTGCCATTTATATTATGGTTGAAGAAAAAACACACCCGTGCACACAGGACGCTCTGCAGAGGAGGTGTGGATTGGGACGTAAAATGTGATGCAATAGAAGCAGCAGCAGTCACCTTGCTGTACTTTAACGGCCAAGCTGTAAAAAAAAACATGCAAACACACACCTCTCGTCTCCCAGAAGCGCGGTTGGACTCCAGTTTAGTGTGTCGTTTCATCCAGCCGCTGCGCCGGGGCTGTTTGATGCAAAAAGGAAGCGCTCCCGTTTGATGGAGACTTTTCTTCATCCTCATCTCCTCTTGGTTTCCAGAGAAACTTCTCCTCTTTGATGTGTCTCCCTACCGCCACTTTCTGCCTCCTGTCATCCATCTTTTCTTTATTATTTATACCTTCTACCTGCCAGAGAATCGTCCAGATGGAGGTGGGGGGAAATGCATTGGAAATGTCACTGCGTAGCCTGCAGGGCCCAGCGGAATGGAACACCCCCCTGTTTCATGGAGGCGAGCGTGTCATTACTGATCAACTCTAATTGTTTCTCTCGTCTATGAAACGGCCAAACAATTGTTTCTATCAATCTCCTCTTACCTCAAGTCACCATTTTTATATTTCACTGTTGTTCAAACACCGCTGCATGTTGGTTCGTCCAACATGCAGCCGGCACAAAGAAGCGTTTCCACCTTGACTCCAGCGCCCGGCAGCGGAGCGTCTTTGTCCGCGTGTGAAAGATCCTTTGACAATCAGGCGGTTTTGAATCAGCCAGTTCATCCATGCAGCTTTACAATAAGCAGCTTTCATTTTGAGGTGTTTTATTTTTTATTCTTCTGGTTCACCCTTAAAGGTTCACAATCAAGTCTGATTTGAAAGAGGCTGAAACCTTGTTAACTACAGATATTCATCCCCGTCTTCTACAGGCGGTCCGGCACACGTCCCCTGCAGACCCCAGCTTGTCATTTTTACTCTGCTTTAGCATGAATTTAACTAACCAGATGTCACTTGCCAGTCTTAATGCTGAGCTAAGCTTACTGTCTCCTTGCTGTAACTTCAAATAGAATTTTATGTCTACTATAGCACATATCTGCTCTGTAAATCACTTCAGAAAGGGAGGATTTATATTTAAGTCTCTCTGGTTTCATGACACCGCCCCCCTAGTTTTTTTCTCGTACCCACCAACGCACAGCATCGACGAGAAAATATACATCATGCCGGCATTGATCTAAATTTAAACATGTTACCATGTTTTTTATGTAACGGCAGACTGTGGTTCCTTCTTATAGCGACTCTGTCAGTGGAGCCGAATTACACCCGCAGGTCTGATGTTTATCCGGGAAGATAATTGCTCTACAAGGGCCGTTACGTTCTGGTTCCCCCTCAGCTGACGGACCTCAATGTCACATGAATTAGTGATGGGTCACTTTATCCTCCAGAGGAAGAAACAGGACTTTTCCCCCGAACAAACATGTTAGTGATTTCTACCCTCATCTCTGCTCCTGTATGTTCTGTCTCCTCTGACATCCCGGGGTCATTCTCATCCCGCCGGGATCGACATGGAGTCTTTGCAGCGCTCGACGTGTACACCTTGTATCTTTATTGCGAGAGGCCATAAACAGCAGCGGTGGGCCAGATGGATTAGATTAGATGATTGACGATCCCTGTGGGGAAATTAGATTGCTGCTGCAGCACGAGGATCCAGCAGGGGAAGAGCAGGAACAGAATATAAGAACAGACGTTGAGCAGAAACTCAGCAATGAGAGGAAGGATGTGTGCATTTAGACATGAGCTGGGGCGTGTTCCATTTATGTAGGGGATGACCTCACTTCTGACCAAGATTAAATATATATGAATTGTCTCAAACAATCCAGGTACGTCAGTCGAGACGACGTGGCCGAAGCATCCCTGAGCAAGGCCCAGCAGGAGGGAGGCAGCGTCCGGCTGGTGACCAAGGAAGACTTCTTCACGAAGAAGAGGAGGTCTGCCTCCTCGCTAACTCCACCTGAATCAGCGAGGTAGGTTTAAAGGGGGGCACGCATGTGGGCGGATGTTCCGGGGCAGGAAGCGCCGAGCCGTCCTCGGGTCTTAAATAGCATCTTTAGTGCTCAACAGATAAATATACCGAGTGTTAAACGCAGTTCAAGATGCGGCGGAACAGAACTTCTCTGTGGTGTTAATAAACAGTATTTAACTGATCTAAAATAGCTCATAGATCTTGTTTGCGAAGACGAGGGTTCATCGCGTGTACATGATTTGTCTCGATATCGGGCTTCCTCTTTGAGGATAGGTGTATTTTCATTTTCCTTCCCTCAGCTGTCTCCATGGAGATCTGTATGTGCCTCGAGTGAGAGGCACAAAGGCCCGCTGAGTGTGTTAGCACAGTAAATATAGACCAGAATACAATCTACTGGCAGAGATGCAACAGACTACCCAGGAGGGAATAACGATGGAAACCTGCAGCAAACACCCTCGCTCACATGTGCACATATTTATGCAACAACTAGTGTTACATATAAAATGTGTTAGTGCCCTTTAAAAGATCGTTTCAGCTCGTGTGCACTTGAGGAAAGTATGTATCAAAGAGCTGACTGTAGCTACCTGTTGGGGAACAAGAAGCCTTTAATAATCCGTAATAAATAAAGCCTTACGTTTAGCAGCACTGCACAAGTATTTCCTAATTTCCCTGCATGACGCCGTCCGGTGTTGCCGCCTCACCGACCACAAGAAGTCCCAAATTCAAATAGACTTCTTCCTCCTTATTAACAAATTGACAGAAAGCTGGAACAGATCTGACTCCTCTCGCTGGTTTTCCTTTAAGCGTCGCAGATCAGCCGGGCTGGTAAACATTAGCAGGCTGCGTGCTGTTTGCTGACGGCATGTTGCATGATTTCTTTCTCTCTTTTTTTTTTGGGGTGTTTGAAGTGAGTTTTCTTCACGCTGCGATGTGGAGGCGCCAACACGCTCTCTCGCTTTGTGCATATATGAATGTCAATAACGTCGAAGCTAAACGGAAATTAGAGTGTTTGTGTTTTGAATTATTCCAGTAAAAACACCCCGTTTCGATGCGTTCAAACACATCGTGTGTTTCTCCCTATAAAACCGCGTTCCCATCTCAGCTCGGACAAACCAGCAAAACGTCTATTTCTGTCTCTCTTTCATCCACTTGGCATTTCTGGCACAGCCTGCATCTCTTGGTACTTCACATTTTTTGGTAACTTCTCAAATTCGAAGCAGCAAGGTTCCTTTTTTTTTTTTCAGAGGGTTTTCTTCTCCATTTCAATGATTAAATATCTCTCTGTAGTGTAGTGTCTCTCTGGCTCGGTTCCCGCCTCTGTCGGTCTCAATTGTAAACCATGGGGAAAGAGAATTTAGTCCATCTGTCCCCTCCAATGTGGCTCAAGCACCCTGCTGCGATAACATGGCAAATGCTCAAGCTCGCCGCCCGCTTGCCAAAAAGGACAAACATGCACATGCGAATACTTCAAACACACGTATACACTCCGTATATATTTCACACACTCCCGCCAAATGCCCCTCAACTCTGCATCTGCAGCACACAAAGCAAACAGATTCCTTTTCAACGGGGAGGAATTCTATTGAATTGGGTTTCCTGTTCTGTTGATGTTGAAAGCGTTGAACTTTGCATTGAATCCGGCGGTCGGTTTACACATTGTTATCTGTTCCGTGGGTCAAGGTAATGTTTTACCTTGAATGCTCGCCGCACAAAAGGAGCTAAATGTCAGTCGCAGCCTTGCGGCTCTTTCAAAATAAAGGTACCGGAATGCAAAATAAAGAAAACACATTTCATAATAGAGTTAGAAAACATGTATTTAGTGGCTGTTTTTAGTTCTGATTCTTATTTTCTGACAATTTCTTGTTGATAAAATGAGTTTCTTGAACCTGGTATTTGTATTTTGTGTTACCTAACTGACTGGATGCTAGTTTGAGCTGGTACGCAGCATCAAGATGTTGAATAGAGAACATGTATTCATGTATCTGTGTTCCTGCGTGACACCAAACGTCCAACAAGGAGTCACAGCAGAGGCTGAAAGAGCTTTCTGTACATCATGTGCTTGAACTCCGGGGATGCCATGTGGTTGAAGAATGAGTGTCTAAATGTCATCTGTTTCTTTCTCCCTCTGTCTCTGCAGGCAGGACTCAGAGTCCTGTAAGACCGTTGAGGATCAGCCTCCATCAGAGCCTGGTTACCTCCAGGCGGTGGACAGTCAGGGGGTCCCGCTGTGTCTGTCCTGTCAACAGGCCTGCTCTACCACCGGTGGGGCCTGGGACACCCGATTCTGCAGCCACAGGTTTAGCGACTCTTCGTAGCCACGTAGCTCCTCCAGGAGCTTCCACAGCTTTTTCACCTGCGGGGCTCTTGTGCAACACAGTCAGACAGAAATGCTCGGAGCAGCAGATGAGTGGGGTTTATTGCATCGGCAGTAAACTGTCAATGTTAGAATAGCTTGTTCAATTAATTTTGAAGCAAACTCTCCAGGACTGGCTGTGCTCTGTGCAAAAAAGCCCGGCCATCTGGCACCTAGAACTCAATTATACCCCCGAGCTTTTTGGTGCAAAGAAACTCAAATAAATGAGGCTCACCTTGTTGCTAAATTTTGCTTTTAAAGACGGAACGGCTAAAATACATTGCAACAACACTCACCACGGTTTCAATATAAAGCAGGTTCATTCTCCGCATCGCCTCGCTGTCCTTCATCAGCACCCTCTTTCACATGGTCACTATCGACCATATTCTTCCCAGTAAAAACCTGCATGCATTCCTTTAGACTTCTAACCCATTGAAGGTAGAAATTCAATTTCCTCAAGTGGTTTTTCAGGAGACAAATTCTGGTCATCAGTCAAGGTGACGCTTCACTCTTCTCTATATGCGGTTTTATCCAACTTCAATGTGTCAACAAATGTCTATTCTCCTCCCGGAAATGTAATAACTGCAGGAAATATCTGAAGGAGAGAAAGCTGAATTGGACCTTGTAGCGTGTCGAGTTCCGCGATCCTCCTCTCCTCCTTTAATATTTCTGGGAACTCACATAAAGCACCTCATGATTATTAAATGTCCTCGACTGTGTGCGGACTCGTGAGCTGATATTTCCATGTTCTCCCACCTATAGGTGCCAAGAGGAGTTCCAGCTGCGCTCCAGCCAGACCTACATGCGCTCGCGGGTGCTGGAGGCGGAGCAGGGCATCTGTCAGCACTGCGGCCTGCAGGCTCATGACCTCTTCCTGAAGGTCCGCGACGCCCCGCCGCCCCTGCGGAAGGAGATGCTGGAGAACACTTGGCTCGCCCAGCTAACAATGAAACAGGTCAGACCTGCTGGTGTTAACCATCATAGGTTAGCGAGGAAGCGTGCGAGCGTTCGGTTATTAGCATAAACCAACACGAGCTGAAGCTGAGCTCGTTTTAGAGAGCCGATGATGTGCGGAGCTCGAGGTTGAGGTGAGTCATGATTGCTGGGACCCGAAATACGTAACAGCGTCATCAGACTAAAGGTCTGTTTTGTGAGAAAATCAGTCTCCTGATGAGACCAAAATGGCTTTTCTTGTCAGCAATTTAGTTCTGTGTTTGTGCAAAAACAAAATCTCCCTGCACTCTCCGTTCCTCCCACACACACACACACACACACACACACGCACACACAGGTTGATCTGCACTCCAAGGGCCAGCTCCCAGTAAATGGATTGCTGGGCCCATTGATTTTTTTTCCCAGTGCCAGGCCTCAACCAGTAAGCCTGTTTGATTTGGTTGGCTGTTATCCTGCAAAGCCAGCCCCCCCCCACCATCCCTCATTACACACAAACACACACACACACACCCCTGCCAGTGCCGCCGGCGGGAGCATCACTGCCGATCGATGCACCGAGCTTTAGAGGAAACAAACTCAGCCACATGATAAGACGCCGCAGCGGTGGAGAAGCCTCGAGATTATAGGCTCATTCTTTGGTTCATACTGGGGGTCCTGTTTTGTGTGTGTGGTTCACTGTGTGTACCTTTGGGTCCATTTTGGCCTGTGTGAGTGTGTGTATAGAAGAATTCTGGGATGTGTGTATTGGTATTTGTATTATGGCCTTTAGGGGCCTGCGAGGAGAATGTGGTGTGTGTATAGTAGTAGTGTCTCCTGGTAGAGCAAGGTGCATTGACTGTGTGTGTGTGTGTGTGTGTGTGTGAACACCCTCGTGCACATGCCTGTTCTTTAAATCTGTCGGGATCAATGCCTTAATGTCAGCAGAGTAGCACTCAAAAGCAGGCAAATGGATTTTTGGTCCTGAACTCTTCCCATCAGGCTTCTCTTTCTCTGTTTCTAATTCTCCACATCCTCTTTCGCTCTTTGCTCGCTTTGCTCCCGCCGAGTAAAAAAAATCGCCGTGTTCAGACGCGCCGTCCAAAAACATCTCCGGGTCATTTTGTTTCCTCTCCACTCCGCTGGACATCGGCAGATCTGTGAAGCAACAAGCTTGAGAGCACAGAAGATCCAGCTCGCTGTGTAAACTCAGACAGGGTGAAGTCCTGCCGTGCAGTTTGATTCCGGTACAGTTCGACTTGTCCCACCGACGAGCCGGCGAATGCAGATTGTACCTGATTAAATGTTTTATTTGTCTCGCCAGCAGACGATTAACTATCATCACTGGAAAGGTCGAGCTGTGCAGTTTCGCTGGATATTCGCCACCTTGCAGGGATGAATACTTAATGAGCAATTGAACCGAGAGCAAGGGATCTGATTGTGGATGCAAATTGTGTCTGTAGTGCTCGACGGGGTCATTTATCACGCAGGAAACAGGGACATGCTAACTTCCTTAGCTTGAATTGTACCAGTTGATTCAAACTCTAAGGTCACAGCTGAAAGAACAGTTTGATATCGTCCCGTTTTTCTCACCACCGCCGGGTGAAGGGCTCCGATGGTAGCCCCGTGGTACGGCCACGGCTCCTTTGTGCTACAGTGACTCACCATCGCCTCTTCAGGTATCACATGATGGAACTTACAGCTTGTTAATGTCACGTCCCGGTATGAAATCAGGAGTATGTATGCTAGCCGTTATCCCCTGTGATCGTTTAACCTCGTTTCTTTGCCTTTGTCGGGGAGACTCGCTGACTCCCTCCGGCCGCCCGGTATGTAGGTCGACAACATCTCAGTGATTTATGTGCACCTGAGGCGTTTGACGGATAATAGAAAGTCAAAGTTCGCTGTCATTGATTTGCCGAAATTATTATTTTCAACAGCTGTTCTTATCCTCACAATCACAAGGGCTTACGTTATTAATGTCATCATTTCCTCACAGAGACCTTTATCGGGGGGCCTTCCTCCGCAGTTTGCTTTCATTATTCGCTGCCATTTACGGGCCTCTCTGTCACAAGCAATCCCGCAGAATTATTTGTTTTTATCTTTTTTTTATTGTGAGATGCGTCGCAGAAGTGGCCCGGAGGCGCGGATATTTGTTTAATAGGAATGATTTGTTGTGTGTGTGTGTGCGTGTGTGTGTTGCTTCAGTCCACCGCGGCGCTCTGAGGACGTCTGGGCTGTGCTAAAGACGTCACATCAGCTCCCGAAATTAACTGTAGCATAGATGGATGGTTTGGGAGGTGCGGCGCAATCACAGCTTGTTTTGGGCAATTTAGAGCGGTATGAGAAAATATCCAAGTGTACTGCTCCCGGTTTCAGTGTGTGCGTGTGCGTGTGTGTGTGTGTGTGTGTGTGTGTGTGTGTGCGTGTGTGTGTGTGTGTGTGTTTCCAGCTGAACGAGATGATCCGCGCTCCAGTCGAAGGAGACTTCTGGCAGGTCGACCACATCCGGCCGGTCTACAGCGGAGGAGGACAATGCTCTCTGGACAACCTGCAGACACTCTGCACCGTCTGCCACAGAAGTGTACGTGCACACACACACACACACACACACCTATCTCAGCCCGGTGTCATCAGTCATGGTGAGGATCATATAAAGGTGTCAGTAATGTGATACATGGTCGAACGCATTGATCAAACGTCCCGCCATCCTTCACCGAGCTCTCTATTGTCAGTAATAACATCACATGATGTGGCCGCGTGTCACATTGATGTATAACATTCAGCGCGAAGGGTTTTTATATCTCGTCTCGGGGAAAATTTTTGTTTCTTCAGCCTCGTCGGTCTATATTTCATAATCAAATGCATTTCTTAAAAAGAAGAAAAAAAGAAAAAGGAATCTGTCATTGTGACCTAAAATGTGATTTCCTTTCACGCCGGCGAGCATCTTTATCAGAGTGGGTGTCAGCTTGGAAGGAAGCGCTTCATGTGTTGACATGTATAAAGTGATGTGGAGAACTGCGCATTCTGATAAGGGGATCCTCTCACTGCGTTTGCCACCGCTCAGACAATTTAATCTAGAGATGCTCGATATATTGATCCCACTTTTCTCTCCCGCGCCGGCTTGCGGATTTCACCTCTTACATCATGTTCCATTTTCCTCCACAGAGGACGGCTCGGCAAGCCAAAGAACGGAGCCAGAGGAAGAAGAGCGCCGCAGCCTCCAAGGTTGCGTCAGACATCACCAGGTTCTTCGTCAAGAAATGAAGCAAAGGTTCATTGTCAGAGCGTTCTGAGATGATTATGTTGAAAGTGACATCAGGAGAAAAGGCCCACTTTTCTTCCGTCATGTCCTTAAGAACCGTGACGACGGCATCAAATGCTAACGCAGCTTAGCTCCCTTCTCGTCCCCGAACCGTCACAAGTGCACGAGTTTTGATTTATTACGACCCCCTTCTTGCTCGGGGCTGAAATGGAGCAGGTTGTTTAGAGACGTGCTGCTATTTTAAGATTGTGCAAACTTAGTAAAAAAAAAAATAGCAGGTGAGAGAGGAATCGAGGGACTTGGTGATTAAAACTGCCGCAGAAAATGCAAGTGACCTCATTGGCGCCTTCAACTCGTGACGCCTTGTAAATCTTCCTTCTTGGAAGATAGATGAAAGCGTTCTTGTGAAATAAAGAATGAATATTTTCATCCTGTTGTCTCCTTCCGTTCCCTCCGCCGCTTTAACCGCAGTTTGGACTGTAAATACACCAAGACGTTGGCTGATCTGACAAGCTAGCAAATCGTTTCATCGCCTCGAGACAGAAACATTATCGTCCATGTCCACGCATCTACCTCCTCTTCAGCTGTGCTTGATGATCTGAACACAGCTAAAGTCAGTCAAGAGGGCTATGTTTAGAGAGACCGAGAGCAGAGTTACTATGGAAACAAGGCTTCAGGTTCAGCAGTGTCGGGAATATTGAATCTGTTCTTGCGAGTTACACAATGAGCCAGACAGACAGACAGAAACTCCAGTCGATACCCAATGAAAATGAGGCCGTCACATTCCTCCGCAGCAGGATTTTACCGAGCCTCCACGTCGATGTCGTCATGTCACGATTTGTCTGTCTGTCAGCTGTGTCAGACCCCGAACTCAGCAAATTCCGGCGTCGCTAGAAAGTTTTGAATTTTCCTGGCAGCCCCGAGTTCTCTCGGCCTATCGCATCGCTCGGCGGAAGCCACATCTTCAAACTTTCTACGCAGCTCATGCATGTGTGTGTGTGTGTGTGTGTATTTCCCCTAAGGCTGCTCCAGGTCTCTACTTAATAAGACCGTTGTTCCTCTCCTGTCCAAACCGACAAGCCTTGTGAGTAATGAACATCTCCCAGGCAGTCTTCCAACTGCAGCAGGTTTCAGTGTCAGTCCCCGTCAGCAGCCAATGACTCTGATCTGCTGTGTTATTGCACCCAAAAGGTACGTCGGTGTGTGTGTGTGCGGGGCGAGAGACAGCGGGAAAGCGGGGAGAAAAAGGTGTGTGTCAGTGCGTTACACAAATAAAGTGTGTTTGACAGAGGAAAGTGTACATTGGGAGGCGAGAGGAAGAGACGGAGCCATAATGAGGCAGCGCCCAGATGAAGACTCTCCTCCCAGAGGGTCTGCTGGGTAAAGAGCACCGCTGCAGCTGCGTGACACTGTTTGCGTTGGACAACCTATCAGCCCAGAGGAAAAACATTACCTCCGCAGGTGATGACAGTAATAAAGATGGACTCAAACACCGACGGACGGCCGCGGAGCCGCGCGTGTTTGCTCCCCATCTCGCCCCGCCGCCTCCCTCCCCGCTTTGAAGTCGGCATCTGAGCAGAACCTAACTTTTTTCCATCAAGAGCTATCAACATCACTGACCCGACCGCACTGCCGCAGACACATTTCAACAGGTTACATAGCAACACGGAGCACACCGAGCGTCACCGGGGCCAAAATTAGCTGTACAAATATCTGGCGGAAATAATCACACGCGGAGAGGAAATCTGAGTAAAGACGAGAGGAGGAGAAGAAAAATCCTGGCAAGTGGATTTAAAGAGGCACAGCAATGATGGTTTTCTATATTATTAATTGATGGTGTTTGTTCCGAGTGATGAAACAGGAAATGAAATCTGCAGCTAAAACTCCGACACACACCAACTTCAATATAGTTTCCTCGTCCTACCTCGCTTTGACAAGGACTCAACCCGCTGCCAAGAAGACCTAATGATGCAAACATTTCCAGGTGATCTGTTCTCTGACTGACAGAGCGGATCAATAATCAACACAACACTGCTTATATCGGGACTCTTCGTTTGAAACCTCGACAAGCGCACGTCAGCGCTGCAACGGTGTTTCTCAATGTGGGTCAGAGGACCTCCGGGGCCTCCGCGGGGCTCCAGGGGGGTCCTCGGTAAATTGAGAAATAGATTAATGTCGCCCGCGACTCATTTTCGTAAGAATTCTTCCAATTACGATGGTGACATTCTGTAAAAGAGGGATTCTTGTAACGGCGGGTTCTCGCTTTCATCTCCCCCGGAAGGTGTCTGACAGAATCTGTGTTCTTTTAGGGGGTTTAACAAATGCCGCTCCAACTAGGCAACACTTGGCAGGAAACTAAACAAATCATTCATAATTCAAAACATGATTTGCATACAGACAGCAAGGCGTTATATTTGGCGCCATTCTCTTCCATTTCAACCTCGCCTGCACCCATAATCTACTTTGGCCTTTTCAGCTGAAGGAAGCGCTTCTACAAACCCAATCTAGTGTGACAGGTGTGATGGAGAGGGGCCAATAAAAGCCTGCGCAACGCCCTGCGTGCGGCAGCCGGCTCTCCAATCCGTGGCAGGATCCTGCTGTGGTTGGATTCCTGGCCGCCGTCCTCTCTGCTGCGAACCCTCTGTGTCGGTGACCCTCCCTGCCCTTCAGCAAGGAAAAGGAAATAGACACGAGGGAGGCCGTACCCCACTGCTCTCCTTCAGGAGTGACAACAGGAACGGCACTGTCGGCGCGTCTCTGATGGTCTGTCGTTTGACGGGATGTGAACTGCGGAACCTCATTATAGAAAAGGAACGGACCTCCAGTCAGACCTCTGCGGCGCCGCGCTGCAACATCAAGACAGCTCGTATTGTAGAAACCTGCAGCCGTATCGTCTGATCGGAGCTCCGGCGCCGGCATTTAGGAAGCCGTTCTTGGCTTTTAAACAGCCACAGCTGATGAGAGGCTTTTGTCTTTATTGTCATATTATCTCTCGGGATGGTGATGAGATGATTAATCATTCCCCGCTGCAGCCGCGGCACTCGCAGAAGGCTGGCACAGCTCTGCAGAGCGCGACGCCCTGGGTGGAGGAAAATGGTATTATGGCCCAGGTAATTGGTGGAGGACCATCACTCATAAGCGATCTAATTAATCTCATTAAAACAGCCTCTCTGGATGCAGTGAGACGATCCTCAGGACCGATGCAGCAGAAGGCGGTAGATCCATCCTGATGACGGTTATACAACTAACTGATATTCCAAGAGAAGCTGCATAAAAGAAAATCAATACAGTTTCATGTAAACCTCGCCTGGCTATTTTTCTAATGTCATCCGGCGTGGTGGGGGACATCCAGCGGTAAAAGGATGCTTTCTCATTGCTCAGCTGGAGGTGGCTTTTTGCAAAGTCTAAATTCTATTTATTCAAGATGGCTCCCTGGTTGTCTCCCAAGATGCATGGCATGTTGTGGATTAAGACCAAAAACGCAATCAATTCACCCAGCAGGGGATCAGGGGGGAAATAACAGATAAGGTTCTTAGCATAATTCATACAGTCCCCAATCTGGCATGGATTAATGTACGTCTTCACTGTGGCTCGCTCTCGTTTGTATGTCGGAGGTTTTTTGTGGAGCTAAATTGGCTCTTCATGTGGCCCATTACAATCAGGCTTTGTTTTGGGAAAACCCCCGTGACGGTCTGACCACGTCGTTTCACAGGGGCTTTGGCAGCGAGTACAACGTGGGACTGATGTAATCTCATTTGTTTTGTTTTTTTTTAACATTACGATTTGGGCGCGTTACAGACTGTGTGAAAGAGTGGACGTGGACTCTGAGTCGGGGTGAAGATCAGCGGTTTCAGGCTTTACAAATAAAATTGCATTGAACCTGCATTCTGTCAAACTGCCAGTAGGGGGCCACCGCAGAAGAAGTGTGATCGTATAGAAGTCTATGAGCCTCAGTCTGGATAAAAGCGTAGCAATGGCAACACCCCAGATGTAAAAATCAATGCTTCAATATGGAAAACAACAAGGTACGTCAGGCTAGCAACCTCCAGTCCTTCTGCACAGTCTGTTACTTTAAGGCCGGCTGTATCATCAAGTTTACCCAGAAAAAGGCTCCCTATTGCGTAAACCCAGCGGTGTTTAAACATACAGTTCATGCATTACATAAAGTCACATGAGAGTCCTTGACATCAGAAGGGGGAAATAAAAGCCACCGCGGACTGTAGCATAACCGTCGTGCCCTTTCATGCGTTCCGGTTTCAGTTGATTGAGGGCAAGAAAAAAAAAGGAAAGCCGAACAAAACGCCCTCCAACAAGTTTCCTTTTCATGAACCTTTAAAGACATCTTTTCATCTCCCATTTCCATTTTGTGGCCATTGATCAGCCATCTCTCACAGATTGCTTCCAGACATCTATTCAGCCGCCGTGTCGCTGCTCAGCATGCCTCTATTTCATAAGCCTTAATGGCAAGGTCTGGCTTTTGTGCTTCGATTAAAACCTGTATTGCAATCACTTAAATTGCCGATAGATTCGCAGGAAGTAGTCCTTGTTGACTTTGGTGAACACAGAATCAACAGCATTGAAAGTTTTAGTGTACACTGATGCATAACGAGGCTGCGCTTGCCTCATCCTGTAAAATTAGGACTTCTTTTCTTCCTCGCCAGCACATGAGCCTGAAAAAGGTCATGTCAGTCTTGTGACAAGAGTGACAGGTCCGGGGCATCATTACTGAGACTTGCGAGGTCTGTGTAATCACCTTTGGTCACCTCAGGAGAATAGATCCCCGTCGCGCTGCCGCCGGCCTAATGAGCACAGTCGGCCCTGCATCTAATGAGGAAAGGGCGATTGCAAGTGTCTTCCATCAGCCCTCTGCTCTGTTGGTACAACATCCCATAATGCCTCGAACACACGGCGCGAGTAACGGAACGGCGGCGGGTATCTTGTCACATATCAAGGCGGGGGCCGCGGAATCTGCCAAAAACGTCCTCGCCGCGGGTCCCGCGCTTGAAATTTTGCTGCTACCGAGCTCCTTTAGGTTGCCGTGACATCCAACCGCACTTCTGCATGATCAATAAGATCACGACCGGCTGCGAGGAAATAAATTGAGGCATCGCAGGGAAACTAAAATATCGACAGCCTGTCCTCTGCGCGGCCGCTTGTTTCCAGCTGGCAAAACATGTTTGGATTAGATCTACTGAGGGAGTCTTTTTTTAGTTTCTGCTCGAACATTTTGGATTCTTGGCGTGGAAATCAGTTGGTATGAGAACGCGTGTAACGCTTTATGTAACCCGGAGGGGGAAGCTCGGCCCGGTCCGACCCCCGCAGCAGCTGAGCACCACCTCACCTTCCGGTGTCGTACGTGTTGCACCGAGGCAACACATCACGTTTGATCCACAAGCAGAGCTGTTCGCGGTGTATCTCAGCAACAGTACGTCTACCTTGAAAGGTTGTGTTTTCATTCGTCCGTCATCACAGGAGCTCAAAAGACATATTTCTTGTGGACAGATTGGCTTTGGAGTCGACTCTCCTTTTAATGCCGATCCAGATCCGGGACTCCTGCCACGAGATGATTATCACCTTTTTACAAAAGTAGAAAACAGACTTGTTTCCTAAAGTTTGAGATAAGTTTGCGTGAGCGAGTTTAATTGGAAGTGTTAGGAGTGATAATTTTGGGTGGAAGCTTTTTAGTTGTTTCGGCGTTGGCGGAAGTTTTCGACACCTTAGAGTTTTTTTGCGAATTAGCCCATTAAAATGAAGCAAGGAGACACCTTCTCCCATCAGTTGTATCGGCATGTTCACATCATCAGCCAGAGCAGTTTAAAGCTGTGATATAAGTCACAGCTTAAACTAAAAAACGAAGGCCGACCCTTGGAATACCTCGAAGACGTCGCCGTGCTTGAATGTCGGCCGGATGAGCTGCGACATCTTTCGTCAATCTTTCATCATATATGTTAATCAGGCTTCACACACGCGCTAAGCCAGTTATACCTGTGTCACACACGTCCATTGGAATGTATTGATGAGTACAATCGGGCGGTTTGAGTGGGAACATTTGGCCACTCCAACAAGGACATCTTCACACCCACACCGCTCGTTTTCCCTCCTCTTTTTTTTTTCTCCTTCCGCTATATTCGGTTTTGCCAGTTTCTCAATTACCGCGTGAGTGGGCGAGTGCAAAAAAAAAAAGAAGGGGAGGGGGGGGTGTATAACATCCACCATCGGCCCACACAGAATTATTCTATGTGATGATATAAATCTTATTAAACTATGTGATAGCAGGGGGATGAGAGGGGAGAGGTGTTCACAGTACCTGGAGAGGCGGAGGATGATTTATCTCATCTTAAGAGAGTACGAACTGTTTATTTAAGTCCGTCCCGTCTCATAACTCTTCCTCAGGTCGTACACACGAGTGTAGCTTTAATGAGGATGTAGATATTTTACTTTAACTGAAGGCAAATATGTTAAGACGTGTTAGGAAGGGCGATGGCAGCGGAGTTATATCGGGCAATTTGCACCTCAGGTGTTACATCCAGGGTCAGGAAATATCTGGTGACATGCAGCAGAGAGGGAGAGGAGGGTGGTGCCGGGTAAGTGGACTGCATTTATATAAAGCACTTGTCTAGTCTGCCAGCCGCTGAGTGTTTAACAAACATGCAGAAGCCGACACGCAAAGGATCAGAGGATGGAACCGGGAATCAGGAGCGCTGCCATGGCTCGACGCCCTGCTCCGCCTCCTGCAGCACAGTCGATCACCGATACAAGTCGTGAGTCACCTGCACAACACAACGTGACCTTTCCCTGAACTTAATCAACTGTCGATTAACATGCTTTAAAGGAAGTTCTCCCATCCATCCATTCATCACCGCCAACCATCCCGGCAGCGTCACGGCTCCTTTATAGATTATCTAAGTTCAGATGCAGTTTTAATAACGTCTTTGGGGAGCTCTGCTGCTTCGACGACGGGCGGCCACAGAGCGATGATGACGATCCAACCGGTAAACACGCTGATCGATAATCATATTTAGAAGAAGTGGATAAAGATTTAGATTTAAAGTAGCATCGAGGAGGCGGCACGTGTGCTGGAATTAGAGCTGTTTGTGGAGTTAATGAGGAGCTGCTGCAGAGAAGAAAAGGGAGATAATAAGAGGACATGAACACACACTGGAGGAATTATCCTGCACAAGGTGTTTGTACCGCACACACATGGTGGGGGGGATTAGCATTGTTGCACCCTCACACACACACACACACAGAAGCATGACTCGCTCGCTCCGCCGTTCGGGGGCATGTTGATGGAAGATTACAGACGGCAGAACAATTTCCTTGCGTCATTATCTCGGTGTCAGAGCCGCAGTACTTGACACCGCATTAAGTCAAACAGGGAGAAAACTGTTAAATGTTGACGTGAATTTAAAAAAAAAAAAAAAAGCCTTTTAGCATTCGGCTGCTTTTGTGTCAGACGAGCTCAGCGGGCACAAAAAAAAATATTATGATCGTTAATGTGTTTTATGCACCTGCAGATACCGTTGTCGGTTATTGGAACTGGACCACTTTCATCTCTTCTCTTTTAAAATATCAATGAACCCTCGGCAGCACCCCCACTGCTTCACCCAGAACACAGAAAACCTGATTTTTTATGCTCCGTCGACACAAATCCAGCTTTGGAAAGGCTCAACTCCCACCTTTCCAATTCAGCTTTCTCAATAACCAACTCATCCTCCTCCTCAAACTCCCACTCGGCCACATAATCCATAATGTTTTGTTTCGCTCGCTACGCCGATGACACCCGGCTGTATCTCCCACTGAAACCCTGAGAATCCAAATAACAGCTTCTGTTGTGGTGAGCACAGGACGACCTAGAACTTCTGAACAGCTCAATTACAGACTACAGCTGGTCGTCCCTCCACCGACATGCAACACGTCACGATAACTGCGCCGAGAACTTCTTCTAGGAACTGATTTCAATAATAGACTTCAAGTAGGCATCAGAGATGGTTGTTTGCACGCAGTCTATTTCTTTGGCGTCTCCAGTCGGACTTATATGTGCTCTGGGTAAATTACAACCCTTTTGGCAACTTGTTCTACGAGAGAAAAAAAACAACAAATGAAAGCCATCAATCGCAGCTCTCTGGGAGGTTGTCGTCTCCAAGAAAAAAACAGTCCTCGTCTCATTGCTCACTTTGTTATGCTGCTAGAAAACGGAGTCCGTCTAAATCGCACTAATGAATCCGTGCGAGAACCAACGTGCTTCCACGAGGAGTTTACGGCGTTCATTAGCCGCCGCTAGCCGGCTTCACTTCGACTCGGTGGTCGTTTGAATTCGTCACTTTTATGTATTCTGACGGCAGAATCACGTTGTTGATTAAGATCCCAAATATCCCGCACCTGATAACTCTTGAATTAAAGTGTTTTAATTCATTCGTTTCCCCCCGCTGGAACATCACACCTCAGATTATTATGAGTTCCTGTTTAGCTTTTTTATTATCAATCGTTTCCGGCGTCGACGTGCGGACGGTAAAACCCACAGCCGAGTATAAACCAACCGTCAGGGGGGGGGAAATAATTATTAGTGTAGGTATTTTCTTGGTGTTGTGATTGCGGGGTCATTATGCTCTCCCTAATGAAACAAACCGGCGGAGAGCCTCCATCTCGGCTGCAGCCGTTATCATCGGCGTTCAGAGAATATGAAAAGGAAAACACTTCAGCGGCGGGCTAATTAAAACTAGAGAGGTTCGGATGAGAAGGCCAAACAACCCACACAGGTGGCGGGGCAAGTCACGGTGTGTGTTTGTGTGTGTGTGAGCTTCTGTAAGCACATCATGTTTATGCATGTGTGGGTGTGTGTGTGTGTGTGAGGCAGCAATTCATGTTTTCTTTCTTTATTTGTGTGTACATCTGAGAGTGTGTGTGAGGCAGGAGGGGATGATGTTGGGGGCTTGTTTTACTGTATTTGTGGGGTCCAATACCTGAGAGCTCCACTATACTTGTGGGGGGCTGACAGCTTTTTTGAGGTCCAAAATGTTGGAGCCACAATTTTAAACGTCTGTTTGAGGGTTAAGACTTGGTTTCACGGTGTGGATGAGGGATTCAGGTGTGATGGTGAGGAGCTGGGGAACATGGGAAGTCAATAACAGGTCCCCACGAGTACAGTACTGTAAAACAAGTGTGTGTGTGTGATTGTTGGAGACGCTTTCCATTCGATTTAATGGCTTCAGCCGGTCCATGCTGCTGCCTCCACCACCGACAGGAAGGACCTGGCAGCTTTCATCTGACAGGACCCTGCTCAAATAGGCCATTGGTGCACCATAATTAGTTCAAATGTCGAAGCCGGTGAATTATTGATGATTGGGGACGAGTAGGGAGGAAGACATTTCACATCAACTGTGTGTGTGTGTGGTTTTTTTTTAGTTTTTTTTTTAGCTGCCTCTTTTTTAAAGGACAGCTGGTGCTCTGCGGTTCCCACCACAAACACGGATCTCTGGTGTTCAGGCCACGAGAGGATGCATTTGCATTTGCAGGGGGTAGTAAAGGGAATAATTACAGTAAAGAAAAAGTGAAATAATGTCTTGTTTTTCGGTGCAAACAGCTGCTGAAGAGCTGCGTTTTTTTCGTGTAAGCGTGATACCTTTAGGTTGGAAATCAGAAAGTAAACCACACCATGAAGACGGACGCTAATTCATGCCCCTGCCAATCATTGTATATAATTGCCCTGCCATGGTAAAATGGCAGCTCAGGCCCAGTCATTTTCCCCCTCCGGCTCTATCTCAGGTACTTAGACGGGTTTCCATCAGCTGCTGATTTTTCAAGAGAGACCTCTCAGACAGGAATTACAATGGGCTTTCAGTGGCTTATAATTATGCCACTCTCCTGTTCAATTTCCTGAGCATCATTTGCATTAAGACACGTATATATTAAAGTGCACCACATGCTGCTCCTCTAAAAGGCCCTTTGATCAACTCCGCAGCTCCAGTGACCAGGAGCCGTGACATCCTCCTGGAATGTCTCTGAGCCTCCATCCAACACTCCTCTGGATCTGTTAATGAGATGGATCCAGTCCAAAGTTGGTGGAGCTGCATGCTTGTTGTGACGGTGGATCACAAGGTGTGCTGAGAGGCACCTTGGATTTATGGCATGCAAACCGGCGTCCTTTTTTTCAAGGTTATTCAACACTGTTTGCTTTTTTTTTCTCTTCTTCTTCTTCTTCTTCATCTTCTATCAAAACAGGGAAAATGATGTTTGTGCTGCTGATCTGCCGGCACGGTTTGACTGAAAGGCCAAAGGCAACACTGCCATCTGGTGGCCGAGCGGTGCTACAGCAGCTGTGGATCCGAGAGGCAGCAGATTGATTCCTGCTGCAACCTGCAGCTCAGAGAGAAGTGTAAGTAGTGGCTGATGTCATTGTTAGTCCCAAACTACATGAATTCAAATGATTTTCTTGCAGCCTCAGATGATTTTATCCAGAATAGAAAATAAAACATCCTCTTCTGTGCGACTATCAAGGTGCTCCACTGAGAGAATAATCAATGCAATCATATTAATTTAGGCTTTTCACACGTTTGATTCATCTGCAGATTATTTATGTGTCTATAAGATATTAGAAAGTTGTTGCCTCAGCATCAGTTGACAAAGAAACATTAAATAATTTTGGAGAAACCATCTGTTAACTTTCCCTCATAATGACAGTGATGGTATTCGTCTGGCATCTTCCACCCGCATCATGTATGTTCTCCTTCTTTTGGGTCGTAATTAGATCTTGGACGCCGTTTTCCCTCCTTTCAGATGGCTCTTAATACTGGGATTTGTTGCTCACAAAAGCACCTCTCATATCTCCTCTCCCTCTGCGGATTTTCGAGCAGTAGGCGTCTTTTATTCGGCTCGAGAGGTTGCTGAAAATAAATCATCACCCTCCCACCGGTATGTGAGAAAGTCCAGATGGTTGAGTTTTCACTGGCGTCCTCCTGCTGAATTTCCCCATTGTCTTTCCACGCTAAAATTAGAAGGTAATACTTTGTGAAAACGCTGCGTCTGCTCGGAGGGTGCTGGTTAATTATCAGGAGCCGGGTTTATGTTCCACCCACAAATGAACCGTGGATGCTGTATTGTGCCTTGAAAACCCCCCCTGAGGGTTTGTTCAAGGGAATAAAACGGCAGATTTCACTGTCATACTCATCTTTCTCCCACGATTATTTTAAGACACTGAAGGCTTCGTTCTCCTGGTTCACACACACAGTCGATGTCCTGGTCAGTGATATTAGAGTTTATTAAGCAGCCATTAGCATTGTTGGTTTTTCCACTGTAGCAATCAATTAATCAATCAAGTCTGACGGCAGGAAATGACCATTGAGAGCTCTGCTTTGATGAAAATCCTCCTGGCAGTGTTTGACAAACGACTGTTTTATCTTCAAATGCAACGAGGGCTTAAATTTAATAGGGGGAATAAATCCAATGTTATGAGCCTGGGATTAAACCATCTGCATCATTTGGCTGTTCTTTTCATGCCTGCATGCTATATTTGCTCTCAAAGGCCAAAATTAGAGGCTTAAAAAATTTGTGCAGCGACGACGGCATTTTTTTTTAAAACTCCACAAGTCGAGGAAGATTTCAGGAACTTTTAAGATTTGAAGAGTGAAGAGCAGAACTGAGGAATTGGTGCGTTCAAGTGCGATAAAGATGTGGGTGTTTCTGGCGTCTGATCAGCTTGCAGACTGGGCGGCACGGTGGCTAAGTGGTTAAGATCACTGCCTCACAGTAAGATGGTACTGGGTTTGATTCCTGGTCTCGGAGGGTCTCCAGGTCTGTTTTGGCCTCCCCACGTCAGACTGGGCTCATGTTGGGGTGTTTCTGTAGCATATGTAGTTTTTACGGGTTGGGCTTGGGGTTGGGTTTGCACCCAAGCCCAAAACCCTTGGGCGGAACGGTGGCAAAGTGGTTAAGAGCACTGCCTCATAGTAAGAAGGCACTGGGATCGATTCCCAGTCTCGGAACCCAAATGAAACATGCAGTGTGAACGAGCATGACAGCGAGCGAATGCTTGTTGTTGGTCGGAGGGGTCGTTGTGCGTAGTTACCATCACCATCACCAGTATGTGTGGGTGATAGGGTGTAATTGTGAGTGCAGAGTACTTAGAAAAGCACTAGCACAAGTCTAAAAATTATTTTTAATAACAGTAAAACAACACTCCACCTGCGTTCTTTTCTATCACCCATACATACCAGTGATGGTGGCCAGTTGGCACACAGATCGATTGCTACGCTTCTGTCATTCTGCCCTCCGACCAACGCCAAGCATTCACTCACAGTCACACTGCATGTTTCATTCAGGTGGGAGGAAACCGGAGTGCCCACACGGCCACGGGGAGAACATGCAAACTCCCACAGGTCATACTGGGAAACGAACCCAGCACCTTCCGAGACCAGGAATCGAACCCAGTACCTTCTTACTGTGAGGCAGTGATCTTAACCACTTAGCCACCATGCCGCACACTGACCACTGGGGCTTCGCGATCATCTTACTGATACCCGAGAGCCTCATTTGTAGCCTTTTATTAATTCATTCTTTGTCTGCTTCAGGGACTCTGCATGGAGGAGACGAAATCAGAGAGATTAACGGCATCAGCGTTGCCAATCAGACCGTAACAGCTGCAGAAGATGCTGGTAAGTTGGACAGACGAATAAAACGTGACCCCGTGTTAGTCACAATAAAAAGCTGGTATGTAACATGCATTCTCCGTCCCTGCAGGATCGATCGGAAATATTGATGACAGATTGACGAGCAGCCCCGGAGAAACATCAGGTTTCACTTCAAGAACAGAAAATCTGATGTGTAAAACTCACTTTTACACCTTTATTCGGGCTCCTGATACACAACTTGAGGATATGTTCATCAATACAAGAGTTTGCTTCCAGGTCTCATGATACACTGAACGGAGGAAGGTTTGCACTGACAAACCAACAGTGAGCCACAGTCCTATTTACATCTTGTTTTCAGAGATCTGCATTCTTCTGATAGTTACATTGATCATACGTGATAGCGGTTGACGGTACAATCACAAGGCCGCTCTGCAGTTATAGCCCATATATGCAATGTCACAGATGGAGTCTGCACGTTGAGTTCAGGTGCGGCGTTGAGAGTCCGAACAGATGTCGGCGTTGGGCTCACTTGGTCTAGGAGGGGGAGGGGGGGGGATTATTGATGCACTTGTTGAAACAGAAGCAGACCGTGTTTCCTAAGACAGAAACTAAAGTTCCGGCCGTCTTCGTCTGCAAACGGACGAGGCGATACATCTCCACATATAACGGGGGAATAAACCCCAAAGAGAGGAAGATTCGTTCTTATATTAAAAAAGTTCAAGACCTGAGATTTTTAGTGGAACAAAAAAAACGTCATTTAAAAAAAAAAAAAACGCATAAATTAACTGTAAACTGTCACAATGGCTGCAAACACGGACTATGTCTTCCCTTTCGTGACTGAGAACATGCACATTAAAAATCATGTCGTCAAAAGAACATTTAAAATCCCATTTTTTCCAGCCGCATCCTTTATAAGATCTCATGATTTTCTCTTTTTTTTTTTTGCAAGCTAGTAGTAACGCAGCTGTGTGCATATCATTGTACATTTCTGACAGCTTAGGAGGATCATCAGTGTGGAGACACGACTGAGGGCGAGGCGGAATTCACATAACTTAAGACAAATAAATTCAATTTTAAAACTCTATTAAACATGGTAATACCTTATTCTAGACAACACTGGCGACTCGGAGGATTACAAGTTCATTCCTTGGGCACTTAGTAAAGAGTCCAGCATGTCAAAAGTGTCTTTGTAGTCAGTGTGTTGGCCGTTGGACGTCAGCAGGCCGTTTGTCCCGTCGTGGCCGTGATGTTCCATCATCCTCTGGCCCTCTGATGAGTAGTGGGACGAGCTGATGCCGGCCTTTGAGCTCCGGCTGCTCTTGGACGAGTGATGGTGGTGATTGCCGGCCTCGGAGTGAGGCCTCTTGCGGGACGAGCCGGAGGAGCTCCCGTCGTTGCCGTGGCTGCTGGGAGCTCTTAAAGATAAGGAGTTGTCTATGATCCCTCTGCTGTTGCCGCTGAGCGTGTAGGGGTGCGAGTGGGCGTGTTTCGAGTGGCGGTGGCCGGTGTGATCTTTGTGCTTGTCTTTGCCCGGCTCAGAGTGACGCTCTGACGACACTTTGATTCTCATCTTGAGCTCCTCGCTGGTGGCGGGGCCGTTCTCCGCGAAGGACTGAGGCAGGCGAGTCTTTTTGGAGCTGGATTTCTCCCTCCTGCCGTCCCCGGACTGGCCGGCCTGCGACTGGGAGCGTTTCTTGTGATGGTGCGAGGTGAGCGCCGGATGGGGCGCGTACACGTCGGCGCCGGGCTCCTCCTTCACGCCGTTCTGCAAAGCCAGCTCTGCCGCGTGTTTCTCTCTGTACTTTTCCAGAGTCAACACTTTCTGCGGCCGTGAAAAAGCCGCCGCCGTAGCGCCGAGCTGCTGGTTTTTACTACCGGACCCGCCGCTCACTTTGTGTTCGTGTTTCACCAGCGTGAAGTCTGAATGGGGAGGCTGGGAGAAGGGGTCGTTCAGCGGCTGGTAGGAGGCGTAGGCCCCGGTGATGTCGCTGAGGGAGGGCATGTCTACAGAGTCCGAGGTGGAGGGGAAGAAGGAGTTGTTGACACCTGGAAGGCCGTCCAAGGACGTCCCCTGGTAGGCACTGTCCACCGCCTGGCCGTCCGTCTTTGGCTTCTTAGCTGCTTGAATGGCCTGAAACACAAACCACAATGAGTCCAAAGATGCAGCAGACAAACTGTTACATGCGACCGCCCCTCCACCTCCAAACGACGACTTACCCTCCAGTTGCGTATCCTCTTCAGCCTGCTGGGCGTCTTCTCCAGGATCTGAAGAAACTCGTGTGTGAGCTCTGAAACCAGCAAAGACATTCTGGTTAAATACAGTAATTCTTAATGTACCAGCGACAGAGATGAAGAAGAGTATAAACTGCTCTCACCATCCAGCAGCTGTAACGTCACAGTGCGGTCCACATACTCCCACCAGTGTTTGCTATCCGTGGACACGGGGATCTCCCAGTTGGACCACTTGCAGGCCAGGTGGATGCAGACGCACGCGACGACCGTGGGCCTGTACTGCAGGCAGAAGGTGGTGAGGTGCAAACTGTAGGGGCAGACAAGAAGAAGAGGAGAGAGATGCAGAGGTCAGCTGGGAGCTTTGATCATCGCCATCACAACAAGTAGACAGAAACACAGGAGCTGATCTTCTCATACACACATACCTTGTAAGGCTGCAACATCTATGTCTTTTAGTTACACGTGTTCCTAAATGTTCACTGCCTGACGCTGAGGTTACACACACTTTCAGGAAGGTTCTACTCAAATGATGTAAAGGTAATTTACATGGTACCTGTTTTAATTTAAAGCAGTGATCACGGCCCAGTTTAACTCAGAGCAGATGTCATGTCAGCAACTTGAAACAAAGATTAGGACCCCGAGTCTAGACCGGAAGCACATTGCACTTGTAACACTGAAGCGACTGTCTGCACCACCTCTGTTTAGGTTTACACTGAACCTGGCGCATCACACATTAAGATCTGAATTGCACGAGTCAGAATCAATAAACAGCAATAGAAACAACTCTGGTTGCCATCCAAATGTTTTGTCCACCAATGTCTTTTCATTGAGATAAGCAGTAGGTGGCACTAATTCTCCACTTTGGTGATTTAGCAAAACAGCAGAAGCCAAGAACAGAAGCACGACAAGGGAAACCATCACGTTATTTCATATTTTGGCATTTCCATCAGCCTTCCTACTGCTATACTTCAGAATGCAGAAGTAATATGAACATATGAAGGCTTCTCTCCACCTACAGCCTGGTTCATCTCTTCAAGGTCTCACAGAGTTAAAAGTGAGTCTTACTGCTGAGTGTTTGCTAAGTTAAAAGACAAGAATCTAAACCTGCTCTGTGTGAAATGTGCCCTGAGATAACTTCCGTTCTGAGATGCAGCCGTCGTCAGCTTTCACGGAGCCAGATGCAAAGATTATAATGAGCCCATATCTGCTGTGGGAGGAAAATACATCTGACAAGCTTGCGGTCTAGACGAGGGGTGAGACACACAGGTGTTGGGGCCAAAACAACAACAATTAGGCTTCAAGTCTTTTCTAATGTTAATTTCCTGCAGCTTGAATCCCAAACTACACTGCAAACTGGTTCTCAAACACTGAACGTCAAAACAAAAGGAAACATAGTGGCAGCACTTCAACAGACAGGGTCCGTATTTATCAAGCAGAGAAAATAATCACTGCGGGAGTCATTAAGAAGATTCAGAGAGGAGTGAGCTGATAGATATTGTTACTGCTGTAGAAGAAATCCTAATGATGTTTTTGTATCGGCGCTGTTTGCAGATATTAATGATCAATGCTGTGACTCAGAGAATAAATATCAAATATCACATCAATAACAGCACAGCTACTTGACTTGAAATTATACTAATGAGGCTCAATTATCCTTTAAGAAATGACTGTTGTAAAAAAAAAAGCCTGCAGCTCTTCACAATCCCAGACAACAAGACAAATATTAGTTTGAACTAGAACAGTAGCTGGAATCAGACAACGGCATCATTCATTCATAGAAATCACTGTAAAGATCTGGACTACGATCAAATGCTAGAAACATCAATCACAGCTTGAACTCTCTGTAAGACAATTTATCACCTAAAGAATCCGTACGTGAAAACTATAAGTGATCAAAGCTTTTCAGACTTGACACAAAGATCATAAAGGGCTCCACACAACACTCAGTTTGCAGTATAGTTTGGTCTTTTCAATGTTAGCTCTTCTAGGTTGAAAGATATACAAAGATAAGTAAACTTAAAGAAGAACTGTGAAGCTATACTTACCAAATCACTCTATAAGTTTAAGAATCTTTAGCCGCAATCTATATTCAGGCTACCATCTGAGTTTTTTTAGACATATGCACTCGGTACCAAACAACCATGAGAGGTAATCAGCACCACTACACTCCACATTGTGCATTCAACCCCTATGTGCCAACACAGCCCTTGTACAATACACCGCACTGAGCAGCCTGGCCGGTACTTCCCCACATGGGGGTTCCCAGGATCGAGGCGCAAACAGGGCGTTGGACACAGGAAGGGGGACCCTGCAGGACAGGAAGCTATAGTGTGCCATCACAGTGCAATAATGGGAACAGGATAATAACCTGTTGGTAGCCATGAAATAGGAAGTCTGTGCCAAATCCTTGCTCGCTGTAAAAGAAGGAGAAAGTTGGTATTAGGATTAAGCTCAAACACTCATATTTCTCAATTAACATTTTAATCAGTGACTGTATGGATGGAAAACGTTTACCAAATCACAAAATAAGAGCTCTGAAAGAATTAAAGGAAATGATTAAGGTGAGAAAAGCAGGCGAAGAAGGTTTTACCTCGAACTAGCTGGGAACACCTCACAACATCTGTGTGTGGATGATCAATTGTTATTTCAAAACCTGCAATCAAGAAGGTGAATGGAGATCAGCCACTGGTGTCAGACACAAGTAGAAGCAAACCCCGAGCTTGATTTTTTACATTCAACAGTGTGGAAGCTAAGAGCTCTCACCAAGCGTCTGCAGCACTATTGTTTCCAGCGCTACAAGCTCTTGTGACTGCTGTTGGAATGCCTGGAAAAGATCAACCCATTAAGAATGTTAATTTTGCTTGCAGAGAACAATAAACAGATCAATTACTTATCAGCGGTTCTACAAAATAAAAGCATTTGCCAACAGACATGCAAAAGGAGAACCATGAATTTAAAGAGGGCACTTATGTGCCTGTAGACGCATGATTGGTGAAAAGCCTGAGTGATGCTCTAATATGCATGATATAGAGGTTCAGACTGTCCGTCCACAGTACAAAAGAAACTCTAAATGTATGCCATTCCGAGCATTCAATTTAAGGGTATCAGTTTCAGAATAACAAAAGGTCAATTTACAATTACAATTTTGCCCAGACAAGGTGAGAGCAGACACGACCAGACGTGAGAAACTCGTCTGTGAAGCTGCAGTCGCTCTGATCGTTTAACTTTGGAGATTCAAATCACAGCAACTCATATTTCTAGTGAGGATACAACTGGTGACCCTGTCTACTATAGAGGGATGAACATTTGTTGCCTTGTTGTAAAAAATGAGCTGCAATTACAGACAGCAAATAAAGATGATTTAACTGATGATTCATAGTTAAAGTACATATATTCGAGGAGAATATCAAACACATTTCCAGGGATAAAGTGACTTCAAAACCAGATTTCTGCATCCAACAGTCAGCCCATGACTTAACGCTTAAAATCATGTCGTCGTAACAGCATCAGTGAAAAAGCCTGCATGGCAGCAAGACAACTGTAAGATTTATGAAATAGAGAAAGATTTCTGCTCTGTTGCTAAACTACTTTCTGCATTTGTAGATGTCTTTTCTCTCCAAAGCATCAAGTCAACGGAGCAAACAGCAGGCCATGAATCTTTCACATCTACCAGTCATGGTAATTCTTAGTCAGCCAGCCACATGTTGAAACCACAGGCAGAGTTTCACATGAGTGAAACTAACCCCGAATATTGATCTCCACTGCTTCTCATTCTGTACTTACGTTGCTCTTGGTGTCCAGGGCAGGCTCTTGAGGGTTAATGCAGGCATGAGCTATTTTAATAACATGCTCCAGCTTCCTGGGCTGCTCCTCAACTTTTGCTGCCAGGAACAACGTCGTCTGAGAGATGACCTAAAGAGGAAAAACCCTCAGTCAGTTTTCACAATCAGTACCAGTAATTAAAATATGGTAAACATTAAGCTATACTTACGTTTCTATGGAATTTCGAGAAGGAGTGAATCATATAAAACCGGTGCATATAAACTATAGCTGTGTTGATGATTAGTTGAGAGCTGAGAGAACAGTCAAGGCATTTAACATGGATAGTACGTACAAGAGGAAAAGGATGTGACTGTACCGGCAATTAGGTGGTAGCAACGGGGTATTTGCATCGAGCTAGCGTCGAGTGGGGGCAGCTAGCAAAACGTGTAAATCAAAACGCAGTCAGTTGTTAGCTTCAACTAGTCCACTGATATATAACGTGTTTAAACACAACATAGGTTAAGTTAGAACTAGAGATCCAACCGACTTGGAAAAAGTAAACACGAAGAACAAAAGATGATGCTATCTTAAGGCACAGAACAATAGCTAAACTAGCATGCAGGCCTCCACACGATTAGCCGGGTGGGTACATAATGTGAGCAGAGTAAAGCCTTGGCACATTGTGTCTCAGAGGAATAATAACACGCTAAAGATATATGTAAAGCTTGTGTCAAGAGCTAAAAGCTAAAATTGTGATCACTGTCGTCCCGGTTGCGAAGTAAGCTAGCGCTAGCTCGAGCTATCTAGTTTGTCGGGCTGTTAGCATTCATTTCAGAAAGGATACACGTTGAGTCTCTGGCCTATGTCTTGGATTAGGTTGGCGGCTTGTTGTCGGTAAGAAAGCTCCCTGTCAGCCTCTATTCCGTTGCGTCGAGACGGCGTGTTTTCCAGCTGTTCCCGGGTGAAGAGCCATTTCGTTGAGGGTCCCCGGTGCACCGCCATTACGCTCCAACAGCCAAGCCCGACGGTGCTAGCATCGGGAGGGAGCGGGGTGACAGGGGCACCGGAAGAACGAAGTGAACATCCGAAGATGATCGAAACCGGTTGTCTTTTTATGTTACAGCGCCCCCAGTGGTCGGCGGTGCAAACAGGCGCAATCCTTCCACCACACTTGCGATGCTGAAATTCTTTTTAATTTCTGGATTTATTACATTTATTCAGCACTTTACTAAGGAAGTCCGTTATTCTCAAAATAACATATCGTTATGATTGTGATTATTCTGAGATAGTCAGTCATTATTTTGATATATAGTCATTATTTGAGAAAGTTTCTCACTATAGTGACTCGAAGGATCCTTGTTTTTTATAACAGTGTCAAAAATTGGGTTATATACTTTCTCCATCAATAGTAGCACAGTTTCTGGTTCATTCATTGTACAGGAGAAAGCAAATACTACACTTGAAGTTTTCGCTTTAGCACACTAGGGGGCGCAACTGTCCGCTGGTAACCTTGTAAGGTGAAATATCATTGGACATTTACAAGACTGGGTATACTGTCTGAATTTCCTGGCACAGGTAGAGATAAGACATGGGGAATAACACGTGTGCATGAGTAACAAATACCGATGTCTTTGCACTCCTGAGATGTGACTCTGGATGTAATTTTCACAATCACTTCTGAAAATGTCATATCGTTATTACTTCTGGCCTGTATTACTAACTTTCTACCACTGTATGGAAGCAGAAACCAATATTAAAAGTCCGAATTTTCGACACTAAATTATCGTTAAATCAGTGCGCGTGCTGCCTCACTCCACCTGATTCAGAGGTTTCCCTGCGCGCGGCTCCCTACGTCATAGGTGCAGCAGCGCGAGCAGAGGTCACGTGACCTCGGGCGGGCTCTGTCATTAGAGGGCAGGTGTTGTTATTTCACCCTGGGGTTCCAAATATTTGCTTTACTGCTTGTCCGAACTGTACGAAACATCTTTGGTACAGTTTGTCACCAGGCAGCAACATTTGCACCGTTTATCACTTTCCAGATAAACAGCATTAATAAAAAAGGAAGATAATAACACTTATTACTGTTAAAACACTTTCCATATATATTTTAACTGCAGGATGAGGTCCTCATAAGTAAAACTACCAATAGATTAATAGAAAATACAGCACAGCCTCATATTGTAACAAGGTTTAAAATTAAAGTAGAGTATTGAAATAAAGTTATCAGAGGATATTTGCCTCTTCCAGAGTGATATCAAGATTATTACACTATTCTAGGATTAATCATTACTTTTGAGTAATATTCCAGTTTAGTTTTATTATCATAATTACAATGTGGTTCAATGTATTTGACAAACAGGTCAGCTCAGCAGTACAGAAGTTTAAATCTAGAACAATAAATAGATCTATATATATACATGTAGACGACAGGCAGTTATAAGTTTGGGTTTCACATAATCAAATGAGGAGGAGCTATTGATTTGAAGAATACAGATTTCCGGAGTATAATTCAGCGCAACTGGACTTGCAGCCCTGCAAGCAGCCCCCCCCCCCCCCCCCCCCCCCCCCCCCCCCCCCCCCCCCCCCCCCCCCCCCCCCCCCCCCCCCCCCCCCCCCCCCCCCCCC
>CAAKHC010013586.1:30007-41369 GCA_901007825.1 Macroramphosus scolopax
TTCAGCGCAACTGGACTTGCAGCCCTGCAAGCAGCCCCCCCCCCCCCCCTCACTCCCTCCCTCCCTCCCTCCATCCCTCCCTCCCTCTCTCCTTTCTGTCTCCGGGTCTTTCTCCTTTGGCAAGACCGCACTTCTCGCACGGGTGTGACATTTTTGGAGTGCCTCACTGGAACCGCGAACCATCGAGAAGATGACGGACTCCACGACGCCGGACTCCACCGCCGTGTCGGACCCGGTTGTTGCAGTGGACCCCGCGGCGGTGAACGGGCAGTGCGAGCAGGCGGACCCCCAGCAGCAGCAGCAGCAGCAGCCCAGCACCGACAGTCAGGGAGAAGGTTTCAAGATGGACCAGGAGATGAGGATCACAGACAGCATAGATGATGGAGGTAGGCGGTCAAAGTTGGACGTCCCGGGGCAGAGCGCACAGCCCGGTGCGTAAAAGCTCCGGGAAGGACCCAGTGTTCATGCTCTGGACATCTGTACACCTCAGATGTGTCTGTTTAATCTCTCAGGAATTAATAATCCAACACAAGAAGAGCGGAAGATGAGTGGAGCCTTAATGTTATGAGCAACATGATAAATTATTTACAGGTCTGGATAGAAATGGAATATTAATGACAACTTTAATTACAGAGTAAGTGGACCAGCTGAAGGTTTGATCCCAAATACTCACAGATTTGTATCATTTGTGAGTGGATATTTAATCCAGTGTAATTTTAAGACTTTCTGATTGGTTGTAAATCAAATCTTTGGGCAACAACTGTTGTGTCTGCTTGAGTCTGTGTGTGTTATCATGGCAGGATGAGATCCTGGAGACACTTTGTACTGTGTATTTGTGAATGTTTACAGGTGTGTAGTTGAGATCAGAGGACGGGTGTGGCCCGAGGAAGGCGATGACAGTAGGGTGGTAGGAATTAGGGAAGGACATAACCACCCTCTTTACGCCCCTGACCTCGTTTCATTTTATGTATTGAAACACAACAGGTGTGTAGTTGACCTCCAACATGAGTGTTTAATATATAGTAACAACTACTGGGTACTCATGTGATGATGGAGTTATGAGTACTGAGTATTCATGTAGTGATGACGACTGGGCCCTCATGTGACGATGTCACCATGGTGACCGGCGGCGGCTGTGGTCCCATCACAAGATGCTATCTGGTTACAAACATTCCTGTTGGGCTGCTGAACATTCACACAATCTTATTTATTCATTCGTGCTCATGTGAAGTGATTTATGAAGTATTAACATTAAAACTGTTTCATCTACCAGGTACACGTCTGCTTAGCGTCGGCTCTTATCCCCACAGCCACTTGTGCAATCACCGTCAACCCTTCTACTGTCTCGTTTTAGATCAATTACACTTCATTTTGAATTAAAAGTGTGCTATTAACAAGCCGCCCACTGTCTGAAAATGTTAATGGCTGTAGATTAAGTGGATTGAATCAGTCAAGGCCAAAAGAAAACGTATCATTTACAATAGATTAACTGTCACTGACTAGACTGCAGGATTGAAATGTCTTTTAATAGCATCGTTATGTTCAGGCTCACTGTGCCCCGTGTTGTTGCCTGCAGGTCTTCTGGAGAGCAGCATGCGCCTGAAGCCTCACGAAGCGCAGAGTTACCGCAAAAAGGCTCTGTGGGTGTCCTGGGTGTCCATCGTGGTCACGATCATCCTGGCCATCGCTGCTTTCAGTGAGTACTTTGAAGAGTCTTAAATGTCAGAACTGTGGGCAAGCGACAAAAAACCCAACGAGTCCTTGGGTTGAAGGACAGGTTGTGACATCCAGCTGATCAACAGCCTGGTTAGACCAAAAACACTTTGATGGCAACACACACACACATACTGCATGCCAAGGACATCGAAGAGGGTCGTTGTAGCAGCAGCGACTCCTTCGAACCTTCATCTGTCCTGCAGCCTCACACACTTAATTGTTTCATTTCGATTTGACGGCCTCTCGAGGAAAAACCCAGGTTGGATAATTAATTGGATCGGAGTCGGAGGATGGAATGAGGAATTGGAATTCAATACGTGCCAGGAGTTTGGGTCCAAATGAGTCTGGTGACCCTGGTGGCAGAAGGACTGAGGGATGTTTGATTTCGGAGGTGGGAGCTTCCTCCGGAGGTTAGTCGAAGACGTTGCCAACTTCCTGTTCGGTCCAGGACACGCTGGTGGAGCGGCAGCACAGGACAGGACAGGCCTGTCCCGCTTCCCCCTGTGTCATGTGAGAGGTAAATTACCGGAGCTGCGTGTTCAATATGCCCTGAAAGAGCTTCTTTCATTGCAAATGAGAGAATCCAGACAGACATTTATGTGTTTCCTCGATAAACACTTGATCAGAATTGATTCGATTTGTCACCGTGACTTCTTCAATTACAGTAAAATATCCTGAAATATTGAAGGTTTTGTTGTACGTAGTTTGTGGCGCAGCTGCGAGCGTCATGTTATATCACGTCCAGCCGGTTTGATTGACCCAGAAAGTCAGACACTGTAGATTAAACATCTCTTCTTTTGGAGACGATCCAGCGAGCCATCAGAAGCAAATCCCATCGCAAAATAAGATTTCTGGGCCGGGCGGAGGCTGTGTGAGGATCCTATTAACGATGGACGTCCGTCCTCCTTCATGCTTGTCACCTGTGTACTCGGGCAGAGTCCCAGGAGGTCGTAAAGGGAGCCACACCAAACCAAACACATCTGGGATGGACTCAAGGTGCAGAAGATACACAGAGAACAGATAGTGGAAGTGACAGCACGTATTTCTAGAATAACTGCTTGGTCATGAGCAAGCAAAGAACGTAAGGAAACAAGTCGACTAACGAGCTCCCTCCTGACGTGTCCTCAAGCAGCCGAGATACCTCCGAGAAAAATGGAACAAACGCAGGAACTGTGTCTCGAGGCGTCGCTGATCCGACCGAGAAGAAGTGGAAACAAAAGAAGCAGACAAAGTGTTGAGCTATGAATCATGCATGGGAGAGAAATGGAGGAACAGCAGGCGGTTTACGGAGTAACGAGCCTCGGTGGGACTCGGATCCGGAGGTCTGGCGGTGTCGTCACGTTGGAGGCCGACGGCCGAGTCGTCACGTATCGTGGCAGCTCCTGCAGGCGACACATGCACGAGACCGCAGGCTGTCCTGAAACGCACCCAAGGATCCTTCTGCATATCACATATATGATACATATACAGAACAGAGACGACCACAGTCGACCTGATCGGTGGAGCCTCTCTTTAATAACAAGGTGTGTGTGCGTTGCTGTGAGACGCCATCAGTCCACCGACTGTGAAAACAACCTTGACAGCAACGTGCTTCAGTGATATGCATAATGCAGCAACACCCAATAAAGAGGAGGGACGGTGTTTTATCTTCTGTTCTGCTGCTCCTCTTGACAGATGCGACAAGCGAGGAGGGAGGAGGGAGGAGGGAGGAGGGAGGAGGGAGGGAATGAAGACGAAAGACCTCCGTTTTATGTGTGTGTGTGTGTGTGTGTGTGTGTGTGTGTGTGTGTGTGTGTGTGTGTGTGTGTGTGGTGGTCGGATGTCCCCGTCGACACGCACTCGGCTTCCTCGGGAGCCAATTAGCCATCGCCGGGCTCCACTTTGACGACCGCTGCAGACTCATCCAAACTGTTCCCTCCTAATGAAGGAGCCAGGATGAGAGGATGGAAGGAGGAGCAGCAGATAGACGATTCTAGACTTGGACCCCCTCCTTCAGTGTAAACTGAAGACAAACACCTCACACGCCTGTTACTTCTCTCCTTGTGTCAACTTCGGTCGATGTGTGACACCTCGGTGTCTGCACACGCCCCTCCCGCGCTATTTACCTTCATTTAAGCAGCTGTCAAGTTCGATTTGTCGCCTCCTGCATCTGTTGCTCGAGCCGCGAGGCCGAGCCGACGAAGGGCCCGACAGAGGAATCACTGCACTGCTGGACATGAAGAGAACAGACGGGGACGATCTGAAGTGTTTGTCGTTTTATGTGCGACAACACAGACGTGAAACTGGGAGCCACAGGAAGGTTGCAGGACTAGTAAAAAGTATCATATTCAAATGTACTGTCCTGCAGGTCAGTCTGTGGTCGACACCGCTTGCCTGCAGCGTCTCTGCAGCTCCGGAATCATAAAAACAATCCTTCCTTCTCATTTGTATTCAAGTGCGCTTCAAGTGTTTGCAAAAGCGAGGCGGCACCCGTTGCACTGACGGCTGCGGAGTGGACGGATGCACCTTGAGCAACAATTGAGTTTGTGATGAAAAGGAAGGCGACGAGAGATCGAAGGAGGAGGAGGAGGAGGAGGAGATCATGATGCTGCTATTCTTGCAGCAGAGACATGAAAGAGTGAAGTGAAGGAGAAGGAGACGCCACACAGCCGAGTGTTCCTGCCTGCCTGGCTGAGGCGGGCTGCGGGTCCCATGTGGGTCTCGCTAAAAATAAACCAGCGAGGAGAGAGGAGGAGGAGGAGAGGATTTCTCCCCTCCGTCTATCTGCATCTTCCTCTCCTTTGTCTCCTCCTCCCATTGCAGGTGTGCGGCTGGTTTGTTCTCAACACTAAGCGACCGCAGTCGACACACGAAGGCCTGTTGAACCGGTTTGCTGCAGAAAGTAATTAAAACTGATGAAGGTACACATGCATGAGAGTCATCATCCACCAGTGCAAATAAACAGCATCCTGTTCCTTCATCCTGCAGAAGAAGAGCATGTTTCATCCTCTTCCTCTGTTTTCTTCCAGCCGTCTCCATCATGCGCCACAGTGCCTCCGCGTTCGGATTCGCTGTAAGTCCACCGTAAAGCTCCCACTATCATCGAATCCTCCCAGTGTCTGACGTTAGGGTGACGTTGAATGTCTCCGTGTGTCTGCAGTTTGACGCCGTGCTGGACGTGCTGTCCTCCGTCATCGTGCTGTGGCGGTACAGCAACGCCGCCGCCGTCCACTCGGCGCATCGGGAATACATGTGAGTACGAGACCTGCTCCCAGAATCCAGATGGAAACTCTCTGGGAGTCTCTAAACGTTATAAATCACATGTTTTAAAACTGTCTGCTCGTCATCAGGTGATGAGGATCCTGCAGGTGATCATCACATTGTCTCCTACTTATTCTAATCAAATCATTCATGTCTGACTGAGACTTCATTCATCTTGTCCAGATGGTTTCATTCCAACACCAGACAAAGCCAGAGAAAGTGATGAGATCCATTACAACGCCTCCACAGTGTGTGTGTGTGTGTGTGTGTGTGTGTGTGCTTTGTCCTGCAGAGGAGTGTGTCAGACGGCGGGTCTCTTACAGCTCCGTCTGCCTCGGCTCCGCCGGGACCGATCACAGACGAGCGCCTCGCGTCTTATCTCCACCCGGCTGAGGACGGTGTGTGAATGCGGTGTGTGTGCAGAGGTCAGGTGGGCCTTTCAGAGCCCGGTGAATGGTCAGAGCGCCGGCGGAAAGACGAGACGGAGGAGACAGAGAGACAGAGAGACAGAGAGAGGGAGGGAGAGAGAGAATGCAGCTGTCTGTCACTCGACTTCTGTTCTGCCCCGTCTCAGCCGAAAACAGCAATAACCAGCTCACCTTTTTGAAGTAATGAAATTCAACCGAAACAAAAGAATCCAAACACACACACACACAAACTAGAATCTGACATAAAGCTAGTGAGCTTTAGAGAAGCGCCTCAGGGATCCTGATTATTTTATTCGATCGAACAAACACTCAACAAGTGACACGACGTCCTTGTTTAACACTCCGATAAAAACATCTGTCCGCGCCTAAACATCTGGTTTGATCTGCATACGGTGGAGGAGTGAGCTGCCGGCCTTGGCGGACATCTGCGCTCTCCGCGTGAAATTCCAGTTCTATCTGTCTGGCTGAACAGTGATACCGAGGCAGGGACCGGTTACCAAGGCAACAAGCTCAAGATGTCTAAACAAGACAAATTAGTGCGAAACCGAACTGTGTTTTTTTGTTGTGGCGCCAACAGCAGCACGGAGACGTTATCGACACGTCCACACCGCTCAAGTAACACCAGCGGGCCTGTTAATAGGGATCGAGTGTGTGTGTGTCTGTGTGTGTGTGTGTGTGTCCTGCTGAGGACTTCCCAGCGCGATGTTGGGTGTTGCCTTGGTAACCTCATCCGATCAGGACCCAGAGCACCGAGTGTTCAACACACACTCCCTGGGTTCAGCCATGCGTACCCACAACATGTGCTCCAGTTGTTTTTGTCTCCCTATAGACTTTATCAGTTGTATAAATGTGCTTAATGAACATCTGCCGGGTCCGAATAAATCCTCCTCCTCCCCCCCGGACGTCAGCATGAACTAGTTAACTGTCGTTCTGGATCATTTTAGGGTGTTTTGTTTCTCTCCCTCCGCAGCGCCTGCGTCATCCTGGGCGTGATTTTCATCCTGTCCTCCCTGTGCATTCTGGGTAAAGCCATCCACGACCTGGCCACCAAGCTGCTACCTGAAGTGGTAAGAAGTCGCCGACACACCACGTTGAATATTTGGGCTTCCTCTCCTTGACTACGAGCCACGAGACATTCGATGGCTTTTGGCGTGAGCGGAGGGGTCAGAGATGGACGGGAGCTTTGGATTAAAACCCTCCACCATATGGGACAGATTATGTTATCCATTTAACATTCTAACTCATAAACACACACACACACACACACACGCTGACCGTCAGCCGAACAGCTTGACCCTCCCGCTGAACTCAAGCGGTGGAATTTAAGACAGACATTTGGTTTATAATCAGATTTTTTGCAGGAATTTGAGGCTGTTTTCTAATCTCAGCCTGACGGCGTCCACTTTGCCTGGCGTGGACTCATCCGCTCCGCCCTCTGCTCCACCCGTCTAACGTCTGTGGGTGACAAAACAAAACCACACGTGATCTTGGACGTCTCTTGAAGCGGTCTCAAAGATTATCTGTTAAGTCCTGAAATCGAAGAAGAGGAGCATAATCTTCCCTCTCTCAGACTACCGGTGCTGCTAACTCACACGTCAGCGAGTCTTCAGACACTGAGAGTTGTCGTATTGTCACCGGCGGATGAAGAACGTCGGTTGGGAATACTCGGCGAGCGTGCACACGCCCTGAAATAGATTTAGCACTTGGTTGCCGGGTAATAGTCATCTCCGTAGTAACGGAGATGGTCTGACAATGATGAGGAGGAAGTATGGGACCATTACTGATGAGAGTGGAGAGATTATTGCAGCTCAGGTCCGTCGTTACGATCAGTTTGGAGGAAATAGCTTATTGTTAAATGACGTGTGCACTCGGGGAAAAATCATAGCAGCATATGAGGAGCTGCATCTTCATCCTCTAATACAAGTCTAGTGAATTGGCGACTGCACACAGAGCCTGAGAACTCATCACCATGCCTGGATCAGCTGAGGGACTCATACATGATTAGAAACACACAGTTCAAGCCTTTCCCAAAAAACGGCTGTAACTCAGAGCTCAATTGGATTTTCAGGTCCTTTATTGATTTATTGGAGCGACTGTGTTTCCCGTCTATTCCTGTGCGGCTGCAGCGAGGGAACTGGAGCAGTAAAGCATAAACAAACAGAGGACGTTGGAGCGGCGAGGCCGACAGATTGTCTGTTTCTGAGGCAACCGGCTCGTCTTCTATCGGTTTGGCTTCTGGTGCAGCGGTGTTATATATAGTTTGTGTCCATGTTGGACGATAAGATTTGTTTCTCTCTTCCTGTTGGTGTGAAATGATAATAAGCGGACCAGCTGCTTGGGCATGCAGCAGGAGGGAGGGAAGGAGGGGAGGAGAAAACGAGTGGAGGATGTTTGCTTTCCGACTGTTCCTGCTTTGCTCGTCCTCTGAGCCCAATTAACGTCAGCACCAAGCTGCAGCCTTCATACAGGCTCCCAATCATACAGGAGTTTTTTAGCATTTTAAAAAGATCTGTGCCAGACTGGGATAGAACTTATTACCAGTTGGTGGAGTCAAGACATAAAGGCTTAATTCACGTAATACAAGTTTAACTGAGGCAGGTGATTCTTCTCTTTAAAAGCCTTTTCATATTCTGCAGGAGGATCTCCGGCTGTCAAATGTAAATGTCAAGCTCTGTTCACATTCTGGGCAGGGTTTCTTTGTCAGGACCTCTCTCTCTCGGTGTGTGTTCCCCTCCCATGGACTGAAATGCCAACCCACCCGCCGTCTGCATCAAACATAAAGCACTTTGAATCCCGATGACAAGGTCACGGCTGGGATTCCCCATGAGACTCGACTGGGAGTCATTTCAGCTTACTGGGAGAAAGCTGAACTGAATTACTGAGGTCGACGTTGTTTTGTCAATAAAATCCCGAAGGGATCCGATTAAAGCACCAAGTTGATCTGATGCACGGGTCTTTAATGTGCTCAGATAATCTTTGTTTTGCTTTGTCGTGAGATGATAAGTTGCTTTCAGTGGCTTTTCCAGTGCCGTGTAACTGAAGGCAGGAAGTGAAGCAACACGCAACACACAGGGGGATGTGCTTTTCAAAATAAAACACAACTAAAAAAGTGCACTGACAATATCTCCAGTCTAACTGATAGTTTGACTCTACATGGTCTTTGAAAGCATTTCAAATATGTGTGAATGTTTGAACTCCCTGAAAATAGAACATTTTGGCACGCTGGGGAACGTGTTCAATCATTTAAGGATAACATGCAATTCCGATTTGAATCTCACAGCTGAGCCGGAGCACTGACTCAGGTCTCTGCAGCACGTAGAGGTTTTCCCATCCTCCTCCTGTTTGATGTTTGCACGCCCGCCAAAGTCGTTTTCCGTGGCTCCAAGGGCATAGTGCAATATTAATGCTGCTGCAGAGGCCCTGAGTGCTCTGCAGCTCCATACCTCCTCCTCCATCCATCGTCTGCACATTTACACTTGACTCTCTAGACATGACGAAGGTGCAAGAAAGAGTCATCTTAAAGATGATTTATTAAAATCTAAAAAAGGAGGTGTCAGAAAGGTGCACAGCATTTGCAACCCCATATGGTAGAGCGTGGAGGGGACACGGATCAGTGGACATGTAACGGATGATTGTGTCTCCGCTGTTTTGTTTGGGAGACGGAGGAGCTTGATGCATTACTGAGGAGCAGGAATAAAACTTGAACCGAGGATGTTGCAATCACAGAATGTGCGACACATCTTAACCACTACACCACCACAGCTTTGAGCTGCAGACTACATTTACTACGTCCCTTTGGAAGAGGACCCAGGTTTGAACCCTGAGGGACGCCAAGGCAGAGCAGCTCATAACACAAATATAAACTCTGACTCACCATCTATCTGTTTCAGGATGACTTCCTGTTCAGCGTGTCCATCGTCAGCGGTTTGGTCTGCATCATCCTGTCAGTCATCAAGTTCATGCTCGGCAGAGTGCTGACGAGCCGAGCCCTCATCACCGATGGTAGGACCATGATCTTTAAATTAATCTGCAGGATAATAAGAGGTTCTATACAACACCGCTGTGGATGGACAGCAGGTGTGCTGGGGCTTAAAAGGAAAAGCAACGTGGCACCAAGTGTTTGTTTTCTCTTGCAGGATTCAACTCATTGGTGGGGGGGATCATGGGCTTCTCCATCCTCATCAGCGCCGAGGTGTTCGAGCACGAGCCCCAGGTGTGGTACCTGGACGGGACAATAGGCGTCCTCATCGGCCTCATCATCCTCGCCTATGGGGTCAAGTGAGTTGATTAAAATGCAAATAAATACAAGGACCAGCTCTCCCAACGAGATCATGTTTCTCAGATAACTTCCTGTTTTGATTCAGTGAACCCCAGCGAGACCTGAACTGGATTTATGTCTGTCTGCATGGGAAATAAGATTCATGGGTCTCCTCTTCCCCCTCTGCAGGCTGCTGCTGGACATGGTCCCCCGAGTCAGACAAACCAGGAACTACGAGCGCTTCGAGTGATGCACTGCAGCCGGAGAGGAGAAGAGGATTTTGGGTCGATCCCACTCAGTGTGTCATGGCAGCCTCAGTGTCCAAACATCCTTCCCATTCAATGAACTGCAGGGTGATGTGACGCGGTGGGCGGATCAAACTTGTTTTACGATTCGGTGTATATATAATATCTTTATCTGTCTTTTAGTGAATGAGGCAGTCTGTTCTACCTTGCCTCCGTATTTAAACGAGACACAGATAGATGGTTTTAGTGAAAGGGAGTTTAGAAGTTGCTGACTCAGCTGTAGAAGCGGCACACCGGAGACGTATGGACCCCCAGGGACTCCATAACTCCATAAAAGCAACATTGGTACAGCAAGTTGATGTACAATACCTCAGTTAAACCCCACCGCCCTGTCACAACACTACATTTTATTTTTCCCATGGTTCCTAGAGGCCTTTGCTCAGCTGCGCAATGAAATGTTGCAGTGCGGCAGGTCAAGCTGATTGATGTAGCTCATGTAGCAGCGGAGCATTAAGGGTACTTTTGCTTTTTTTTTTTATGATCCATTTGGCATCGGGAACAGATACATAAGCACACGCAGATGTAGAGGCTCAGTGATAAACTGTTTACATTATCTGCCTGATCTGGCGCGGCGGGCGGATTACCAGCGGCGGCTTCCAGTCCCGCAGCATTAACGCTGTTTTGTGACACTCAGTTTGCACCAGAGATCCGACTGTAAGTTCTCTGAGCATGTAACAGAGGATATAAATTACCACGGCGATCCAAAGCTGACAAACATTCTATAGTTACAACGTACGCCATCTACTGACCAGTAGAGGTACATACAACTGACAGACCCCCAGATGAAGAAGCTCTGCCTGCAGTATGAAGATGGTTACAAAATACTAGCTACTGCTAATTAATTAATAGATAAAAAGCTTATTATTGCATGCACCTTTAACTTCTTCATCCTGAAGCTGCAGCGAACTATCAAGAGACAAATTAAGAATGATTGATGACAGATCTTCTGAGGTTAAAGATGTCACGGCAGACAGACTTTATAAACTACAATACCCAGAGGCCTCAGCGATTGCTGCAGGATAGAATGAGTTATAGAGAAGATATCAAATTTGGGACCCCAGAGTAAAATAATCTTTAACAGGTCACACAGGCGACAAGATTTATATTTCAGTATTTTATCCGGAGCTCTTTCTGTCCTGTAAATGCTTTACTAATATGAGAGAAGCACATTCATACCAGGTGTTCAGGGTCATTTCAGATACGGATGTTTGCAAAAAAAAAAGCACAAGAGTTTATAAACCGAAAGCACAGCGGCTTCTTCACTGGTCCGAGAGGGAAGCTGTGACATCATCTGTGACTCCAAAGCCTTAAATCTCACTCATCAGTGTTTGGTGACGGTGCTACGTGAAATGTGATTATCATGTGTCGGCTGTCAGGATCACAGGGACGGGTGGAGGCAGAGGCAGGGTGGGGGG
>CAAKHC010013588.1:24318-37432 GCA_901007825.1 Macroramphosus scolopax
TGGGAAGTCCAGAAACCGACTGCAGCAGCGATTCACCCAATTTCACAGGTTGTATTTAAGAATTAGATCCAAACTGTTGACTTCCCTCCTTTTATATCATCGTCCTGCACACATAAATACTCCTCAGGTTCCTGTCCGAGACGAACCTCGGCTTCACCTGAACATCGACCTCAAATACAAATCCAGAAAAGTCTAACTACTTAAGACCATCTCAGTGAGCACAAAACATGTAGTAGATTCCATGAAACAATAGTCAGTATAAAAAATAAACAGTTTTACTATTAAACAGCGTAGGCACACTTAAACACAGGATTGCAAACATAAAATGGTATTTGTTAAGTATTAATAACAAAATACATTTCAATTACAATTTTCTATATTAATATTCACATTAAAATGCAAAGAAATGACCGTGAATCAGAACCTTCATTATAAGATGATTAAGAAGCAAAAAAAGTGCTGAAGTTTCTTTCGACAAATGAAGTAACTCACTCATCAGCTGTGACAACATGGAGGAAGAGAAAGAGAACACCGACCAAAAAAATAAAGGCTGGGGAATCCTCCCCAAAGACATCAACAATGATGTCACAGCGTCCTGATGTTGTCGGAGGAGTCAGTTTAATTGATTGAAATAAACATCTGTCTCTGCCTTGTTGATATCGTTTCCCGAGCGATCATCTCTCCGCCGTTATTTCTGCCTCTTCTGACCAATCATCACGTTTGACTGCTTGACACCGCTGCCTCACGCTGTCTGCACCAGCTCAAATAACTGAATTAAACTGCCAGTTCATTTCATTGATCCTACGCAGCACGGCTGCAAAATTATAGATGATTAGCTACAAATTAGCAGGATAGCTGGAGATTTTCAACACTCAAGAAAAAACAACTCTTCGCGGCACACGCTGCTAAGCAATAGTCATAGTCTCAGGGGCATTCATATGGACGTGCATAGCTAAGACTGGGCCTAAATAAGACTCGGCTTTAGTTCGTTTGGTGCGACTGATCTGAAGACTGGTCTAACCAAAGACCGACTCAGTAGTTAGGACCAGGTTTAATAAATCCCAGTTGACGGGGATTTACTCACAAAAAACTCACAAATTTGAAATGTTTTTAATATCACCAGGCCAAAGTGCCAACGAATCAAGAATCTTGACAATTCTTATTGAATTTAGAGGATATAAGACTGCAGGTTGAAACACTCTTCACATACATGACTGTGGTTTGTGGAGGTTTAATCGTCCCAGTTTAAGGTGCGCAGAACATACAAATATGGTTTGAACATCAACAGACACAGGCATTAGGTTATCCATGAGATCCAGGCAGAAACTGTATAGAGTCCATTATACTTCAAACACTGAGGCACTACCTCATTCAGGAGGTCAAGAGGTAATAGTTTTAGCATAATAGAAAACAATGCATATCCAGCTGTGTATTTGTTGGTGTCCTGTAAATGAGAAACGCCACTCGGAGCAACATGAGACTCAATCGTGAGCCGTTGAAAAGTCTTAATGTGTCCATGCATACTTTTATGTGTGTGTTTGAGACCTTTTCAGCCTTTGTGTATTTTTGAGTGTCCATTTCTGTGTGTGTGTAGGACAAGATACAGGTTGATTGATCCTGCGAGCCCTTCGTGTAAACCAGGCGGAGAACAGACCAAAGGAGCAACACACCGAGGAGGGAGTGTATCCGCCAATCTCTCACTGCTGGACAGGCGGCACTAATTCTTCCTCTACCTCTCCCCTCTTCTTTGCTTTATCTGTCACTCACTCAAATGGACGAATAAATACCAGCTTCTCTCACTCCCAATGAAACAGCCTTGTATTTTTTATGCAGCACAAGAACACATTGTGTGTTGTGTTAATTCCTTCTCTGCCAGACAGGCTATTTGGTGCCGGCAGTGTCCAAGCTGCAGATCAGAGTGCTGCCGACATTTACTGAACCAGAAAAATGTTGTTACACCGCCGGTGACTCATGTGTTTGATGGTTGCCGTGTGTTCGTCATTACTATCCTGATCATAGCCCATCTAATTGTCATGTTGCGGTGCAGCTGTAAAGACCAGCGTGCTCGTTTTTTTTCATCATCATCATTTCAATTCAAGTTTTAACATCAGGGATTGTACTTCTCTCGGTTATCTAAAAGATCCCCACAAAGAGGAAGTACTTAAAAGGTGCAATCCTGATCACGTATTTAAATCAGTCCTCAGCAGCAGGAGCTGCAGGGTTTCCTCCACGTAGATTCTCTTCAGCGTGGCGCCAGCGGCGGCGATGCTGAATACTGCCTCCATAATTTTCAGGGAGTTTTCACATCATTTGATCTCCGCGTCTGAGAGAAGTATTAAAGTAAAATTGTATAATCCTCATGTAGTCCAGCGTTCAACAGTGGGAATCATAGCAGTCGTCTTTCTCCTGTCTGTTGATGAGCATGGGCTCAAGGCTCGACCCGCTACCTGGGTGCAGGGGGTTTTGGTTGGGGCTGTGGATCAGAGTAAAGCTGGGGTTTTGATTGATGTAGGAGTTTTGGTGACCTTGCAGACTTGGATGTTGGCTGTTGTGGTACATCACTGAATGATGGCTACTGCTGGTCTTCTTGGACGCCCAGTGGTACCGTAGGCAGCACAGTATCACCACCACAACTACAGTGACCAGCAGAAAGAGGGCACCGCCTCCTGCCAACAGGTAGTACCAGTAGGCAGGTACAGTCTGCACTGCCACTGTGTCTACTGTCGGTTCCATCCCAGACATGGCACCCCCTGGGGGGCAGGAGGACACATTACTGCTTGGCTCACATGTGGAGGGAGGCAGGCATGCAGACTGCACTGCAGAGTTCAAAGCTGCTAATGTATAATTGACCATTCTCTAAACCCTTTCCGATTGTCAAACCATAGCTCAGCAACCATGAGTCGGCTCCCAAGCTTTGGATTCCCCGACATGCCGAAGCAGTTTGTGTTGCTCTATGAAGAGTGAGGGTTTACATTCAAACTGGGGAGGGTGGTGTTCATTTCTTTTTACCATTCCAGGATAACAAAAGCAGAACTATGAGTGTAAAGAATTTATTTATTTAAATTTTAATAATTTAGTATTTAATATTTTAATAATATTAATTTTTTTATCTATGTTGGCTGACTCACTTACTAGTAACCATATTCATTGATAAGTCTAAAGAACATCCACTACAATAAAGACTTACAGGTTACATCCTCACGTGTGTGAATTATTCTAGCAATCTGACCTTACATCTCTTGATCTCTTATAGGACTTTCTTTTAACATGTCTTCTACATCGATCATCAACTCTTGATGATGCAGACTTTTTGCATGGAACCTGCCAACATGATGTAGCAGCTAACAAGTGTGTAGTTGAGGAAACGTGACGGCGCTAACGACTTTTAGCTCAGGAGCTAAACATTGTTTATTTCAAGGCAAATTCATTTAACCATGGGCTTAGTGAATGGTCAATTAGCTGAGCAGTGAAATGGATTTATTGCATATATATAAATATATATATAGTGTTCATACATATCTCTGTATCTATATATATCTATATATAGATATATATAAAAAAATTGTTAATTCATAAATTGTTTTGCTGATTAAGTCGACTTTATTTCAGCACATTTCTTGGTTGATGCAAGCTTCACAAGCATTAGCTGCACATTGCAAAGGCTCATGCCATGCATTCAGATCTGATCACAGAATGCAAAGCCTCAATTATGCAGTGACTTGCTGATTTGGACAAAGTGCGGGCGGTGTTAAGTGGTTGTGTTTGGAAGGGTGCGGCTTTTATCTGGGTAATATCTCAATGAACGGAGATAAGTACACAGAGAAAGAGATGAAGAGGGAAATAGAGGAATTACAGGGTGGAGGATAAGAGAGAAGGTATTATTGAAAGAAAGGAGGAAGTGGAAGGGAGAGGGGTGGTAGACAGTGAGAGGGGAGAGGGTGGCAGACAGGGTAAGGGATGAGAGGAAGCTAATGCTGCCATGATATCTTTAATCCTGCATTAAAGGGCTTTTTGGAGACTTCAATACGATGTCAACTCACTGTGAAAGAAACCCTCTGAGAGAGAGGTTGTAGAGAAGAGAGAGGAAAAGAAAAAAGGACAAAAAGCTGGACAGAACTCGAGCAAGAAAAGAAAGAGGGGATAGAGCCAGCACCAGCAAGACGAAGACGGACAATAGAGAGAAATAATGAAAGGCCACAGAAGGGGGATGTGGTTAGAGACACACAGAACCTCAAGGAAACCAGTGAGCTTCCATGTGTCTTTTAAAGTTCAGACATTCAGACATAAGGGTTTGGAGTTGGCTTCCATGGTAAGACTGCACTCCACACAGCTTGCACAGGGAGCCCTCCCACCATTGGATAGGACACAGATGTTCTCAAGTGTGGCAAAACATTTTTTTTGGGGGGAATTTAAAGGGGAAAAATAGCAGCTTCGCTGAAATTAGCAAAACAAAAAAAAAATTGGATTTCTAGGAAGCTTGTTAACAGTTTATAAATAAACTCAACTTTCTCTCAGCCTGAATTCCCAGCGTGTCAAATCATACAAAAATAACAGACTCCATAGTCATATCAAAAGCAGAGGCTTGTCTAAACTGTGTGTGCGCGCATGTGTGTGTGTGTGTGGCACGATCAGCCCATGTGTGTCTTGTCTTCTCTTGCCAAAACCCATAGGCTTCATCGGTTGCCATGGATACAGAACCCAACAGTGTGGCACACTGCTTCACTGCACTATGAGAGCTGCCCCTGTAGTGTTAACTACAGATCAGGTTTGAGGCTCAGGGTGTAATTTAAACTAAAAATGTAAGGGAATCCACCGAGACATCATTCACTCTGTCAGGTCCAACCGTACACAACAGTTTCTGATTTCAGATTCTCTTTCCGTGACATTTAAGTTGAGTTTCAAGCTAAGATATCAGCTATGAGCTCATGAGTTATTCTTTTCATTAGAGGAGTACATTCATCTTTTTCCTTAATCGTTTATCAATCAATCCTGCCGCCGCAAACAACAATCATCTCATCGCCCTGCCGACCCCACGTGTGCTTCAATCCTCCAAACAAATGAATTACAGCTGGGGTCTCTAATATACTGTATGCATCATACTGCAGATAAAATAACATGATTCCTCATCCAAGAGCTCCAAAATATGAACTGACATTGTTGAAGGAAGAGGAAAAATGGAGTTAAAAGCTCTGAGCCTCCCAGAACTGTAATAAGATGTTTGCTTTTTAATGTTTCATTACATTATTGCAGTTTATGACACTCAAGACCAAAGCAGTCATATGTTTTCTCATTTGTTTCTCACAGAGGAAAATAACTGACTTGCCGGGGCCCCTGAAACCCCCTCCTGGAGTCTCTCGCCCTACGGGTATTTTTATCCTGCACCTGGCCTAAAACACATCGGGAATGCACACGACGTCTCCCCGAAGAACTGACTGATTCATGTCGTCTCCTGATTGCCAGTTTACGACCCCGAGGCCGGCTGCACTAACCTGTCTTACAAAGCTCCGTATTAACTACTGAGTCTGTCTTTGTTAAGACCAATTTTCAGAACAGACTCTATGTCGTTTACGCCGACCAAAATCAAGCCAAGTCTTAACTGCACTGGTCAATGTGTGTATGTGAATGCCCACACACATGCCCAGTAATGAGCCTTGCTATGACACATCGTAAACAAACTCCCACTACCTTTGCTAATTAATAGCTAATCATTTTTTGCAGTCAAAATATGGATGATCCTCTTCTGGTCTACCAACACATTTTTGTGTTCACCTGGTTGCAAATAACAAAAGAAAGGCTCCACCCAGGCTTGGTGCACTGCCAGAGAGGTATGATGGGGGCCATAGTCGGGCTCCTCATCCTTAAATACCATTATTCAAATTTTGTTTTCAAAGCAGCCCTACAGTCAACATTTTAGGTCCAAACCCAGACCAAAAAAAAAGATCCAGTAACTTTAATCTGCTCAGACCCTTTCATCTGCTTTTAACTCGCCTAGTTGAGGAGGAGGGAGCAAAAAAAAAAAGTTGGACGGAGATCAACCCGGCGTTTCATTCAGGTGGGATCAGCAGCTTGCTCAGCAGGGTAATGGAGTGAAAAATGGAAGAGAGGGAGCAGGGACAAAGCAAAGAAGGAGAGGGAAGGAGAGTGAATGAGATGAAAGTGGGGAGGTGGAGAGGGAGAAAGAGCAAAATGAAAGGAAGGAGGGAGGAACAGGAGAAGGTGAAGGGATGGACAACAAGAGGAGGCTCATTGTATGGCGTCAATGCAGAGAAAGAAAGAGATGTGAAGAGGTGAGGATGACAGGTTTGCTGCTGCTACTAAACTTCTGAACTCAGAACTCACTTTTTCCTTAAAGCAACAAACAGTAACTACACGACCTTCAAATCACAGCTTCAGAATCCTTTTGATTGCACGCTGACTTGTAACGATGAATGACGTCCCTTTAATTCAGTCACTATTAAAATGCGGCGGCACCCAATTATTGCCTCTTGTGCCAAGAGAGGCTGCCGCAGATGAATAAAACCACGTTGTGCCTCTTTAACCTGCAATTAGTGGCTTATTATATCAAGCTGATTTGGGTGGACTGCAAAGGTTAAAAATAAATGCTAAAAACGAGTTACTTTGGCACACAGACGAGGGAACATAGATGTTTAGAGGAAGATCTGAGATGCTGCAGTCAGATCCTCTCGGACCTCTCTGTGACGTGGACGTGGCTCTAGATCTTCATCCTTCAGGTTCAGTCTCACCTCATGTCTTTCCTGATGCAGGTTGTGTCTGCTACCCAAATTGACCTCAAGACTATCAGAGGAAAATGCCGTCCACACATCATTCCAACCATGACCTCATAACTTCAACCATTCATCCAATGTCTTCCTATGTGTACTTGCAATATCGTAAAATAAATATCAACATTGTTTAAATCATTCAGCAACACATAGTATAACTAACACTTCTAACCTGAGACCAGAGTAGCGCAAACACACCGATGTTACTCCGTTGCCCTTTTCCAGTTATTAAAAGCAGTTCATTTCTGGCAGTGTTGCTGCCACTAAAAATAATCCGCGTTGCCGTTTGTTTGTCGGAGGACACATGATATTTTCTCACTGATGGACACACAAGACCAGACTACATCACCCAGAGTGTCAGCCCAGCATGCAGGAAGTCATGCTGGAACAATGCAGCGGAGCTACTTCATCACATCGCCATGTTGCATACATTTGATATTGAGCCGTTATTAAACTCCTGGAAACACCCTGAAATTCTTCTTATGCATACTGTACGTGTAGCCGCCCGTATTTAGATGGACTTGAAAATAATAAACTAGTTTCTGTTCTCCACTTGCACAATGTGGTGTGACGTATTTCCTTTTAATGAAGTCAACCTGCCGTCAACTGCAGCAACTTGGGCTTAACTTATCTCCACTTACACCTCACAGCTAGTTCACTTCTCACTGTTACGTTTCTAAAGTACCAAACATTATATTTGTTTTGTCAGTTTGATGTCAGAAAGCCTCGCTAGAAATGTATAAAAGCTTCTTTATGTGGAGAGCGATCGGCTACACAGAGTTCAGCTCAGTCCGTCTTTGCTTCTTAATGACTAAGTTCTCCTCCGTGTGCTTTCACTCTTTTCCAGGTGATGCTGAGCTTTTGGTAAAGTGGGAAGTCAATATTTGAAGGGAGAGGTGTTTTGTCACAAATCGATCCGGTGGGTGCAGCAGGCGTTTTCTAATGGAAGATATAATCAAGTGGACCTGATCGTCTGAGAGCGGGCGGTGTTGGGAGCTCTTCACGGTGTTACAAAGAGCCGTAGAGGCCAGACGAGATGTGAAAAACAACGTCGGTGATGCATCAAGTGAGACGCCAACATTAAGTCATTATCAAATTACCAACACACACAAAATCAACTTTTAGGTTGAAGGCGACAGCAGCAGAGTCGACGGCAGGTTGGGAACAAGCAAACAAAGGAAATATGTCACGCTACATTCTGCAAGTGGAGAATATCTGTATGGCAACATTTGTTATGCACAAACATGTTCACTCAGGCCAGTGCAGCGCCGGGAGATGAGCTGAGCTACAAGCAAGGAAGCACAGACACTTTGCACAGGACGTACGAATGAAACAGGAAGTAGAACTTACTGGTTATGCCAGGAGTTAAGGCGGGGATAGGTTCTGGAAAAGAGAGAGAAAGATTGTTGGTGTGGTGATAATTAAGTGGAAACTAGCAGCATGTCATGTTAATATGTCAATGTCTTTTTGAAACTAGATATATGGGTGTTTGCCACTCGCCTCAACAGGGATTAAACTCAGTGTCACTCCATAAAGAACAACCTTCAGTTGGTTTTATTCATCTGTCTTATTTTGAAAATATTCACTCCCTTAATATAATCCCTCTCAACATAAGCGGCATGTTTTCAGTGCTTCTGATTTTTCAAAGTAATACGTCTTTTATTAGGGCCAATTTATAAAACTGTAGCACGCTGCACTGCAGAGGTTAGCAGACGTGTTAGTGCTGTTTGAGAAAATCTAAACACATTTGTCAAATTCCATAATGGCAGACGGAGTCCAAAAGCCCATAAATCGTACATGATGACAGTTAGTTTTACAAAATGGAGAGATAATAAAGAGGGGAAGACAACACAGTACGTCCTCCCTGAATGTCTCGCTGTGTCATTTGTAAATTGCTGTCACTTCCTTCCTTGATTTCGTCTCTCTGCCCACATGCTCATCCACTTTTTCTGTACTGGCAGCAGTGAATGTCTTCAGACTGGGTGGGAAAAGAAGGAAGAAGAAGAAGAAAGATGGGAATGTATGGAGGACGAGGACTGAAAGTAACGGATGTGCCGAGTGGGAAAGTGGAAGTCCTGAGAAGTGAGAGTTAAAGGGGTCGCAGGAACAGACACGGTAATTTACTGCTGTTTATTATCTGATTTGACGTCTGTTATGAAAACCAGAGGGATTGAAATGAGGACGGCGGAAAGCAAATACATGGAGAGAAGAAATGGCAAAAAAAAGACAGGATGCAGCAGTGTGAGAAGGTTAAGAAAATATGAACGAGCGGAGGGGGAACGATGAGAAAGGAGAAGGTGAGAGGGGTCGCATGGGGGGGTCGAGGGAATAATAAGCAATTCTGTACAACTAACTACATGAGAAAGATGGAAAAAGCACATATACATTTGTCATTGCACTTTTTATGACTTGTTTTGACTTTTGTCCTCCTGTTGTTTTAGAATTGGAGAACGCCGGGACTGTTAGCGCCCCGCTGCGCTGCGCTGAGGGAAGCAGTGCACTGCAACCTTCGTCTATGTGTGTGAGGCAGAGACGAGACAATCTCTGTGGCATTATAACTGCAGAGCTTTGCTCTCACACACATTTCATTCGGTGCTTGAAGGCCCGGTGGTGACCCAGACTGAATGGGAAAGAGAACACAAGACACCGATAGAAGAAAGGAAAAGAATGGAGACATGACAGGGGGACGGGGTGATATTGGAAAAAAACACTGAAAGAGAGATATAATAAAAGATAAATTAGAATCCGTGCCCAAAGGCTGTTTGTGGCCTACTTTGGTTCATTTATATTTTGTCTCTTTACGTGACTGTAAGTGTAAACTCAGAACATCATGAGTCCTCTTTCTCATCCCGTCTCCAGTGAGTGCACATCATGCGCTGTAAAGTCTGATATGAAGCAGTGAGAGAATCGGACTGACTGACACGATGGAGAAACGGGTAGACGTCGGTCGACAGACGGCTTTGGGACTTACGTGCACACTGCTCCAGCTTGACGCTGCTGCTCATGTGGATGTTGTCTATCCTGATGTGTCCTCTGGTCGGGTGGTCGAAGAACCCTTCGAACACCACCTGGACAGGAGAAGGTGAGGCGGAGAATAAACACAGGCACATTCCAGTGTCTTCTATTGGAAGAAACTAAAGTGGGAGATTGATTCTTATGTATCGGTCAATCAACAGCGAAGGCAGTGGCGCCATCGTTGTCATGCCGATCATTATTGTTGGAACATTGTCCTCTGATTGGATGCTGTGTTACTAACTGCTGCTGACGATTGTTGTGCTTGAAGTTCTATTTCTATTACTAGCATTACTCTGATCACTGCAGTGCATCCGAATGCATCATTGTTTCCCTGCAGTCGGCGTATCAACAACACTTGCCTGATACTCCTTGGGGCTTTGGGGCAGGATGGTGCGGCCCTCTCTCCAATGAGGCCCCTGATCTCCTTTCAAAGCCCAGAGCAGCGTCTCCTCCTGGTCGCTGTCCCTCAGCAGGACCCTCAGGCTCCCCTGTGCCTCCCCCTGAAGCTGGTAGTAGAAGAGCAGGCAGAGGGGGCCTTGCTCCGGCCCCACCTCAGGGCTCAGAAGACGGGCTCGCTTCCGCTGGGTGTGGGCCCCTGCATCCAGGTGGAGGTAGTTCCCTGAGAAGTCTGTAGGGAAGGAAGCGAGGTGTTAATGAATGTATCACTAGGAAATGATACATTGGCTCAGTGAGATAAATATTACCTAAAATATATGTTTTGGTCCCATCTGCGATTCATTTACATAATGGATCCTGGTTTAATTAATTTTTTTGATTTGTGACGGAGCTGCCGCAGGAAGCAGATTCATGGGTTGCCAGTGAGTCGGCCCAACGTCAGGACGTCAGCCATTACCACCATCATTCTGTGGTATGAGGCTCCGCCGCAAATGAGACTGCCATTTCATCATGGCCGCTAATGGGTATGGATACAAATGAACACACACGTACAGCCCCCACGTACACACACACATACACACACATACACATACACACACACATACACACAACCCCGCTAAACAGCTCCAATCATTCTGAATGCTGACACCTCGTTCCGATGCACTTCCCATTTTTGCTACTTAGTCAGCACGGCTGCTGTACCGATAATGCACACACACACACACGCACACACACACACACACACACACACACACACACACACACACACACACACACACACGCTCAATCTATCAATGCATTTTAATCTAATCAACTTTCTTTCTCAGCCCTCAGCTCAAAGAAAGGATGGAGGGATCGTCAGAGTAAAAGAGGGAAGGACGATCTATCTATCTATCTATCTATCTATCTATCTATCTATCTATCTATCTATCTATCTATCTATCTATCTATCTATCTATCTATCTATCTATCTATCTATCTATCTATCTATCTATCCATCCATCCATCCATCCATCCATCCATCCATCCATCCATCCATCCATCTATCTATCTATCTATCTATCTATCTATCTATCTATCTATCTATCTATCTATCTATCTATCTATCTATCTATCTATCTATCTATCTATCTATCTATCTATCTATCTATCTATCTATCTATCTATCTATCTATCTATCTATCTATCTATCTATCTATCTATCTATCTATCTATCCATCCATCTATCCATCCATCCATCCATCCATCCATCCATCCATCCATCCATCCATCCATCCATCTATGTGTTTCAACAGATTTCTGTATCTCCTCACCCTTAATGAATAATGGATCTGGGTTGAGGTAACTGTCTGTTTCTTCACTTGGAGGCAATAAAAAAAGAGCCCCTGAATTACCGCTGCTCATTAAGTACAGTTTGAGAAAGTTGCAGTGTTTTTCTGTCTCTCTGCGTTTGATCTCGGCGAACGTACAAAGGGAGGGAATTAATTAACAATTCTCCATGGGAGGGAGAGGCAGGGATGCAGAATTGGCTCTTAGGGAGGTGGTGAATGAGTGGGCGTGCATGTGCGTGTGCGTGTGTGTGTGTGTGTGTGTGTGTGCTGGGAGTGTGTGTGTGTGTGTGCATCATTTGTAGGTATCTGTTTCTGTTTAGCATCTGTGTACTGTTCTGTGTATGAGTTCATCTGTCCGTCATCCAGTGTGTACGTGTGGGTTCATGGTTGTGTATCTGTGTGGATCTATATACGATGTGTATGTGCGCGGATGTTTTAATGAAGCTTTGTACATGAGCTGCGTTGCTGAAAACTCGTCCTGCCTCAAAAACTGAGGGTCATCTCAGAATGTATGTCCATATACTACTAATGTGTTTTATTCAATAAATGTTGAAGGGAACTTGGTTTGCTGTCTGGATGATGTTGATACATCATAACTTGTGGTGCTTCATGCAGCAGGTGTGCAGCATTTAGCAACAGTGTTAGGTGAAAGAAACTGATATTAAGAAGTCAATTTAGTGTCTTTTTAACTCTTCCCTTCTTCTCCTTATCAATTACAACCACTTCCAACGGCGTCGAGTGTGTAGGGTTTTTCTTTCGATGAAAATCTCCACAGGGTAAAGAATTCCAGTCATGCCACATCTGAGATCAAAAGAATAACTTATGAGCTCTGTTCGGGTCGGATTTTCTCTTTTAAAAACCCGGAAAGCGCTCGGTGTGACAAGAGCCGGGGATTTGATCTGCATATGGAGGCAGTTTCCAGACAGGGTGCCGTGGTAATGTTGCTGTAGAACAAGACTTAATGTCATGTTGCTGTCGAACACCGAGACAGGGGCGCTGCTAAGTCAAATGTACATGCACAGACACACAAACACACACACACACACACACAAGACAGCCGAGTGCGATTAAACACCTTCCGGTATGTCGCGGACCTGCCTGTTTATGAAGGAGCTGCTCAGTCAGCCATTAACCGGTTGTCTTCAACAGATACTGAGTGAAACCTAGTCTATGGCAAGGTCATGTGTGTGTCTGTGTCTGTGTGTGTGTGTGTGTGTAGATGGGGCAAACCCACACACCGTGAATGTTTAATATGCGGACAGACCCACCTTGAGTGGTTAAATACGTGTGTTTGTGTCTGTTCGGAGCCTCGGGGAGAGCTGGAAAGCTAAGACAGCACTTCTGTCAAAGCCATCATCTGATTTATCTGAACGCTCTGGGCGGGCGGCGTGTGTGTGTGTGTGTGTGTGTGTGTGTGTGTGTGTGTGTGTGTGTGTGTGTGTGTGTGTGTGTGTGTGTGTGTGTGTGTGTGTGTGTGCGTGGTGCCGTACGAGTGTGTAAGTACAGTAACTACTGTATGTGTGCGGACGGATGGAAAGCGATGTGATGCAACGAGTGTGTGGGTGATGGATAAAGCAGCCTTGGTCTTCC